>WNWK01001804.1:0-105000 GCA_009830355.1 Cherax destructor
TTCCCCCACATGATGGTATATATATGAGAAGAATTAGAAAAAGTAAAACATCGGGTTGGCGAAATGTGAAAATAAAGACCCCCAGATGTTGAGTGTTTCTATTTCCCTTTCTCCCATATTAGAAAAAAGATATAGGGGGGACCCCTGTCATGCATCTGTTGAAGTGCTGCCCCGCTTTGTAAATATAGAAAAAGGGGAATCATTTACAGTAAGAATAGGAACGAGAGATTACAGAGACAGGCTTAGTTTAGAGTAAAATTTTAAATTTCCCTTTTGAGGATAAAAATATTTTGACTGATGTACAGCCCCCATGAAAAGAAAACCTTTGTTGCCAACACCTTTGAACGCAATAGACCCCCCAATTAAAAATATATTCTCAATTAGAAATTAAAAAAAAGGGGAATTAAATGCAGGTTATAAAAACACGCAAGAACTTATTTTTTCGTTAAGGGATGAAAGTTTGACATTATCCCCCCGCTGGTAAAAAATAAGAATTAAAGGGGAAATTTGGGGCAATGGGGGCCTGTGACATTGTCAAGGGGAGTGACGCCTGGGTGGCACTGTTTGGGGAGGAAGGAAGGGAGAGAGTAGGAGGACGACGAGGGATGGTTGTAGGAAGGAAGAGGGAGGGAGAGAAGGAGGGATGGACGCAGGAAGAGAGAGAGAGAGAGATAGGGGGAGGATGGATGGATGTTGGAAGAGGGGGAGGGAAGGAGGGATGGATGAAAGAAGAAAGAGGAGGAAGGATGGATGTAGGGAGAAGGTGGAAGGAAGAATGGATAGAGAGAGAGAGAGAGAGAGAGAGAGAGAGAGAGAGAGAGAGAGAGAGAGAGAGAGAGAGAGAGAGAGAGAGAGAGAGAGAGAGAGAGAGAGAAAAAAAATGTAGGAAGGGAGGAGATAAAGATGGAGGAACGGATGTAGAAGATACGTGGATGAAGGGATGTAGAAAGAGATAAAGATGGGAGATGGATGTAAAAAGGGATAAAGAGGGAAGGAAGGATGTAGGAAGGGATAGAGACGACGGGATGGATGTAGTAAGGGATATAGGTGGAAGGATGGAAGTACATTAGAAGTCATAGCGATGGATGGATGGAAGTAGAGTGCGAGTGACGGATGTAGAAGACGCATTGAGGGAAAGAATGTACTGAGGAATGTGAGAAGGGGAGAGAGACGGAGGAATGTATTAAAAAAGAAAGGTAGAAGGAAGGATAGATGTAAAAAGGGGAGAGTCAGAGGAGTCACTGTGAATGAGAAATATGACCAAGAAGGCATCACCGCTAATTGCCACTGACCTGACGCTCACTGTGGCAACACCTCAATGACTTATTCATGTATGCATGTAATCTTTCACTTGCTGGGGAGGGGAAGGTGGGGAGGGAAGGTTGGGAGAGGAAGGTGGGGAGGGAGGTTGGGAGAGGAAGGTGGGGAGGGAAGGTGGGAGGGGACAGTGGGAGGTGGAGACAGATCTGAAATTCCATTTTCGAAGATAAGAGTGAAGACTTATATTAAATTTCGTTGTCCGGCGAAGCGCGTGCTTGACGTTATATTTTTTTTGGTCCCTTTCAAGATCCCGAGCCTTTTTATATGATGGTTTGTGACAGTTGTTAGTCCCTGGCCTTCTTATATGATGGTTTGTGACAGTTGTTAGTCCCTGGCCTTCTTATATGATGGTTTGTGACAGTTGTTAGTCCCTGGCCTTCTTATATGATGGTTTGTGACAGTTGTTAGTCCCTGGCCTTCTTATAAGAACATAAGAACATAAGAAAGGAGGAACACTGCAGCAGGCCTGTTGGCCCATACTAGGCAGGTCCTTCACAATCCGTCCCACTAACAGAATATTTGCTCAACCCAATTTTCAATGCTTCCCAAGAAATAAGCTTTGACAATTCTACCCACTCATGCGCAGTCCCACTCAAATCCAACCCTCTCACTCATGAATTTATCCAACCTAAATTTGAAACTACCCAAGGTCTAGCTTCAATAACCCTACTAGGCAGACTGTTCCACTCATCAACTACCCTATTTCCAAACCAATACTTTCCTATATCCTTTCAAATCTAAACTTATCTAACTTGAATCCATTATTGCGGGTTCTCTTGGAGAGATATCCTCAAGACCTTATTTATATCCCCTTTGTTAATACCCATTTTCCACTTGTATACCTCGATCATGTCTCCCTCATTCTACGTCTTACAAGTGAATGTAATTTTAGGGTCTTCAATCTTTCTTCGTAAGGAAGATTTCTAATGCTATGTATTAATTTAGTCATTCTACGCTGAATGTTTTCTAACGAATTTATGTCCATTCTGTAATATGGAGACCAGAACTGAGCTGCGTAATCTAGGTGAGGCCTTACTAATGATGTATAAGCTGTAATATAACCTCTGGACTTCTGTTGCTAACACTTCTTGATATAAATCCCAGTAATCTATTTGCCTTATTACGTACGCTTAGGCATTGCTGTCTTGGTTTAAGGTTGCTTACCACATCACCCCAAGTCCTTCTGCAATCTGTATGGCTAAGTTCTACGTTATTTAACTTATAAGTGCTTGGGTTATGGACACTCCCGAGCTTCAGAACCTTGCATTTATCTACATTGAACTGCATCTGCCACTTTCTGACCACGAATTAAGTTTGTCTAAATCTTCCTGAAGTTCTATGACATCTATGTTTGAATCAATTATCCTACCTATCTTCGTGTCGTCGAGAATTTGCTCATATCACTAGTAATTCCCTCATCAAGGTCATTGATATATATTATAAATAACAATGGGCCTAAGACTGATCCCTGTGGAACACCACTTGTTACAAGTCCCCATTCGGATTTAACCCCATTTATGCACACTCTCTGCTTCCTATTGGTGAGCCATGACTCGATCCATGACAGCACTTTTCCCCAATGCCATGAGCTGCCACTTTCTTTAACAGTCTGGTGCGGTACTCTATCAAAGCCTTACTAAAGTCTAAATAAACAATATCGAATTCTTTATCGTGATCAACAGCCTCAAAGCTTACTGAAGAAGGTTAATAAATTAGATAGGCAGGAACGGCCCTCGTGAATCCATGCTGGGTATCATTAATGAAATTATGGTTATCTAGATGGCTTCAATAATATCAGCTATAATTGACTCTAGTAATTTGCCTACAATTGAGGTCAGGCTTATTGGGCGGTAGTTTGACGGTAGTGACTTGTCCCCTGCTTTAAAAAAAGGAATTACATTAGCCAACTTCCACATATCAGACACTACACCTGTTTGAAGAGATAAATTAAAATGTTAGATATTGGTTCACAGAGTTCCATTTTGCATTCCTTAAGAACCCTTGCAAAAAGCTCATCAGGACCCGGCGATTTATTTTGTTTCAGTCGGTCCAGCTGTTTCATAATCATTTCGCTAGTGACTGTGATATTACATAATTTATCTTCTTCTGGGCCTCTGTAAAAATTAATTACTGGGATATTATTAATGTCTTCCTGTGTGAAAACCGAGAGAAAATAATTATTAAAAATAGAGCACATATCATTCTCCTTGTCAGTAAGATGCCCAAAGTTATTTTTAAGGGGACCTATCTTATCCCTAACTTTTATATGATGGTTTATGACAGTTGTTAGTCCCTGGCCTTCTTATATGATGGTTTGTGACAGTTGTTAGTCCCTGGCCTTCTTATATGATGGTTTGTGACAGTTGTTAGTCCCTGGCCTTCTTATATGATGGTTTATGACAGTTGTTAGTCCCTGGCCTTCTTATATGATGGTTTGTGACAGTTGTTAGTCCCTGGCCTTCTTATATGATGGTTTGTGACAGTTGTTAGTCCATGTCCTTCTTATTTGGTGGTTTGTGACAGTCGTCAGTTCTTGCGTTATAAGACGTTTGACAGTCGTTCACACTGCTTTACAGTAACATGAAGATTAATTAAGGTTACCAATGTTGTATTTCCTTTATCTTAGTACCGGACCTTCCCACCTTTTTGATTTCCTTCAATTCTTTATTTCTGTTTCCTTCTCACAATACACATCAAGCACAACACTCCGCCTCATCTACTAGTGTTTCCTTCTCACAATACACTTCAAGCACAACACTCCGCCTCATCTACTAGTGTTTCCTTCTCACAATACACTGCAAGCACAACACTCCGCCTCATCTACTAGTGTTTCCTTTCACAATACACTGCAAGCGCATCACTCCCGCCTCATCTACTAGTGTTTCCTTCTCACAATACACTTCAAGCACAACACTCCGCCTCATCTACTAGTGTTTCCTTCTCACAATACACTTCGAGCACAACACTCCCGCCTCATCTACTAGTGTTTCCTTCTCACAATACACTGCAAGCACAACACTCCGCCTCATCTACTAGTGTTTCCTTCTCACAATACACTGCAAGCGCAACACTCCGCCTCATCTACTAGTGTTTCCTTCTCACAATACACTTCAAGCACAACACTCCGCCTCATCTACTAGTGTTTCCTTCTCACAATACACTTCAAGCACAACACTCCGCCTCATCTACTAGTGTTTCCTTCTCACAATACACATCAAGCACAACACTCCGCCTCATCTACTAGTGTTTCCTTCTCACAATACACTGCAAGCACAACACTCCGCTTCATCTAGTAGTGTTTCCTTCTCACAATACACTTCAAGCACAACACTCCGCCTCATCTACTAGTGTTTCCTTCTCACAATACACTTCAAGCACAACACTCCGCTTCATCTACTAGTGTTTCCTTCTCACAATACACTTCAAGCACAACACTCCGCCTCATCTACTAGTGTTTCCTTCTCACAATACACTGCAAGCACAACACTCCGCTTCATCTACTAGTGTTTCCTTCTCACAATACACTTCAAGCACAACACTCCGCTTCATCTACTAGTGTTTCCTTCTCACAATACACTTCAAGCACAACACTCCGCCTCATCTACTAGTGTTTCCTTCTCACAATACACTTCAAGCACAACACTCCGCCTCATCTACTAGTGTTTCCTTCTCACAATACACTTCAAGCGCAACACTCCGCCTCATCTACTAGTGTTTCCTTCTCACAATACACTTCAAGCACAACACTCCGCCTCATCTACTAGTGTTTCCTTCTCACAATACACTGCAAGCACAACACTCCGCCTCATCTACTAGTGTTTCCTTCTCACAATACACTTCAAGCACAACACTCCCGCCTCATCTACTAGTGTTTCCTTCTCACAATACACTTCAAGCACAACACTCCGCCTCATCTACTAGTGTTTCCTTCTCACAATACACTTCAAGCACAACACTCCGCCTCATCTACTAGTGTTCCCTTCTCACAATACATTTCAAGCACAACACTCCGCCTCATCTACTAGTGTTTCCTTCTCACAATACACATCAAGCACAACACTCCGCCTCATCTACTAGTGTTTCCTTCTCACAATACACAGCAAGCACAACACTCCGCTTCATCTACTAGTGTTTCCTTCTCACAATACACTTCAAGCACAACACTCCGCCTCATCTACTAGTGTTTCCTTCTCACAATACACTTCAAGCACAACACTCCGCTTCATCTACTAGTGTTTCCTTTCACAATACACTTCAAGCACAACACTCCGCCTCATCTACTAGTGTTTCCTTCTCACAATACACTTCAAGCGCAACACTCCGCCTCATCTACTAGTGTTTCCTTCTACAATACACTTCAAGCACAACACTCCCGCCTCATCTACTAGTGTTTCCTTCTACAATACACTGCAAGCACAACACTCCGCCTCATCTACTAGTGTTTCCTTCTCACAATACACTTCAAGCACAACACTCCCGCCTCATCTACTAGTGTTTCCTTCTCACAATACACTTCAAGCACAACACTCCGCCTCATCTACTAGTGTTTCCTTCTCACAATACACTTCAAGCACAACACTCCGCCTCATCTACTAGTGTTTCCTTCTCACAATACACTGCAAGCACAACACTCCGCTTCATCTACTAGTGTTTCCTTCTCACAATACACTGCAAGCGCAACACTCCGCTTCATCTACTAGTGTTTCCTTCTCACAATACACTGCAAGCACAACACTCCGCTTCATCTACTAGTGTTTTCTTCTCACAATACACTTCAAGCACAACACTCCGCTTCATCTACTAGTGTTTCCTTCTCACAATAAATCTCAAACATAATACTGCCTCATTATACGTGAAAGGTTATACATGTTATGTATGATAAGTTATGAGAAACAATATTTAAAAATGTTAAAGCTCTCGCTTCACACTGCGAGGGTCTGCGTTCGATTCCCAGCGAGGGTAGAAACATTGGGCGTGTTTCTTTACACCGGTTGTCTATGTTCACCCATCAGTAAAATGGGTACCTGGGAGTTAGTCGACTGGTGTGGGTCGCATCCTGGGACAAGGACCTAATTTGCCCGAAATGCTCAGCATAACAAGGGACTTTCTATATAGTAGTATGTCATTGATGTCAGCTAGGACTGTATACCTTGTACATGTACTTGTAGTAAATAAATAAAGCACACCATAAATAATTCTCTTCAACCTGAGCCTCTCATTCCACATGTATGGTTAACTATCTAACGTGAGCAGGGTAAACATATGACAAGGTTGGTAGCAAATGAGAACTTCTTAGTAGAGGCAGGATCTATACACAGCTTTAAGAATCGGTTCGACATGGCTCAATAAGCCAGGACAGAGTGAGCTCCTTCGCGGCCAGCAGATCGGAGAGGCCAGGAACCCGAGACTTGACTTATAATGTGATACACAAATAACCCGCACACAGAAGAGAGGAGCTTACGACGACGTTTCGATCCGACTTGGACCATTTACAAAGTCACACTAACACAAAAGAGTGAGGCAGGCAGTATATATAGGCGAGGGGGACAGAGTCGATTACAAACAAACCACGGTACGGATGGGAAGATTCATCTGTAAAAACTTGCATTTGTGGTCACAGTGGTGGCCCATGCTAACCTCCCTATGGCGTATAAATATACCTAGTTGGATGAATCTTATTGTAGCCAGCTGGCCCAGGGCCTTACGCACTGGCCTGGAATTTTACGACTCACTCGCCATGGGTTCAAACCTCACCGTTCCGTGGTTTGTATAACTGTGAGCATTTAATATTATAGAAATCGCAGGCGACGATGGAAGTTCAGGTGGATATTTTCACTTATGATCGTTTTAGACCGTGATGTAGAATGACTAGCTTAACAAACAACAAAATAAGACGTAGATGTAGCTCACACTGTGTGTGGAACAATATGAACGATAGAATCATCAGTGTGTGTGGAACAATATGAACGATACAATCATCAGTGTTTGTGGAACAATATGAACGATACAATCATCAGTGTGTGTGAAACAATATGAACGATACAATCATCAGTGTGTGTGGAACAATATGAACGATACAATCATCAGTGTGTGTGGAACAATATGAACGATACAATCATCAATGTGTGTGGAACAATATGAACGATACAATCATCAGTGTGTGTGGAACAATATGAACGATACAATCATCAGTGTGTGTGTGTGGAACAATATGAACGATACACTCAACTGCGTGTGTCTGGAACAACATGAGCGATACAGTTACCAGTGTGTGTGGGACAACATAAACGATACACTCAACAGTGTGTGGAACAACATAGCCAGCAGACACCAGTGTGTTGCCACAACAGACAGCAGACTTCTGAGTGTTTCCACGACTGACTGCAGACATCTATGTGTTGCCAGCACAGAGTGCAGATACCTGTGTGTTTCCATCACAGCAGTCATCAGTGTGTTACCCCCCCACACACCAGACACTAGTGTGTTGCTACTACTGTCAGCAGACAGCAATATATCTCCACCACAAACAGCAGACACCTTTGAGTTGCCACTTCAGACAGCAGATACCAGCGTGTTGCCAAATAAGGGAACAGATACCAGTGTCTTGCAATTACTGAACGAAGACATCTGTGAGTTGCCACTAAAGACAGTAGACAGCAGTTTTGCCTCCACATACAGCAAACCCATGTGTGTTGCCAACAGAGTCAAAAGACACTTCTAATTTGCCACCATAGACAGTTGACACCAGTGTGATGCCTAAACAGATAGCAGACACCTGTAAATTGCTACCTGTGTATCGCCACCACAGACAGCAGAAACCTGTGTCTTGCCTCGTCACACAGCAGACACCTATGTGTTTCCACCACAGACAGCTCTCACCAGCCCTCAGGTAACGTAGGAATGTTAATAGGTAGTGAAGGTGATCCTTGACGCTCACACCAACCCTCAAGTAACGTAAGAATGTTAATAGGTAGTGAAGGTGATCCTTGACGCTCACACCAACCCTCATATTAGAAGTATATTGCATATAAATTTCATCCACTAAAAGAATTCCTCTTCTATCATTTTCCTTCCCTCACTCCCTCTGTCGTTCCTCCCCCCTCCCTCAGTCCTTCCTTCCCTCCCTCCGTCCTTCCATCCTTCTCTCACTCCTTCCATCCTTCACTCCGTCCTTCCTTCCGTCCTGCTTACCCTCCCTTCGTCCTTCCCTTCCTCTCTCCGTCTTTCTCTCACTCCCTCCGTTCTTCCCTCATTCTCTCCGTCCTTCTTTCCCTCTCTCGTTCCTTGTTGTCTCACATTAATCTCTGCCACGAGAGGCTAATACACAGCTCACGCTCAGAGGCTCCTGCTCAAGCAACTACCTCGAGATATATCTTTACATTTACGTAAGTAACGGATACTTCCTCCTCTCATCTCAGGCAGACACTCCCCCACTCACTCCACCCAGATACTTCCCTTCTCACTCAACTCAGATACTACTTCCCCGACTCACCACTCACCCCACTCACAGACATTTCCTATAATCACCCCACACAGCGAGCAATGTGGGTTAAATGACAGATAAATGTTTAAATATACTCCTGTCAACACTTACGGAACCTAGTTCCTAAGAATTTTGTGTATCCATATACTCCTTCACTACCGTCCATAGAGTTAATATGGGGGTGCACAACAAGCTAGCCAAAACCGTACATTGGATGACTGTGGGGTGCATAATGAACTAGCCACTATTATCCACAGGATAGATATTGGGTGTACAATAAACTAACCATTTCAGTCTACAGGATGGTTACAGGTTGTACAACAACTAGCCACTACCATCCATAGGATGGTTACAAGGTGCACAATAAACTAGCGGCTTTGGGAGGCAATATCCACTCTAATCCTTTCCCGTAGCTGGGTAATATCTGAAACACAGACGAGAATTCACAATTGCCGGTGCGAAAATAATTTATTTTGCAAATATCTTCGGACGTGCATTGGAAGAGCCATCATAATATATCAAGAATATTATCCATGTAATATTTATGGGGCAATCAGGAGTATAATATTTTAGTTGGGCTGGTTCACGCCAGCGTGAGTTCAAAATCTCTCACGAATTGGGAATGTTAGTAGAGTTCATTTTAGGGCAAGATTCTTCGGGAGACATAACTGAGGATCGAGCCTGCACCATTCCTGGTGCTGAGTGACCCTCCTGGATTTATTCCTCCGGATAAATGTTATAACAGCGTCAGATTTGCTGCAGACAGACGAAACATGCACACACACACACATACACACACACACACACACACACACACACACACACATACACACACACACATATAGCCCCCGGTGGCCTAGTGGGTAAAGCTCTTGCTTCACGCACGGAGGGGCCGGGTTCAATTCCCGGTGGGGCAGAAACATTTCGAAGTGTTTCCTTACATACACATACACACACACATATACAACAGGCCTAGTGTCTAATTGACATGTGCCTAGGACAAAATGGTAACTAACTAACACACATTCAGTAACACTGTACACTGATCATTATACTTCAGTAACTTTTTTTTTTTTTTTAATTTAATTCATGTTAAGCGCTAAACCTATTTGGGTTATTCAGCGCAATACTTTGTGGAGGCTTGATCCTCCGTCTGCTGGGCGCGAGACAGACACGCTCTCTATTTGTACTCACTGTTATTCCGATATACATATATATATGTAAACATTGTCTATCCGTCCATAGCAGAACTCGAACCTGCAAACTCTGTATCAGGGTCCACAATACTTTTCCACTGAGACAGACCACAAAACTGGTCTGCCTTATATATATATATATATATATATATATATATATATATATATATATATATATATATATATATATATATATATATATATATATATATATATATATATATATATATATATATATATATATAGGCAGACCAGTTTTGGTCTTCTCAGTGGAAAAATTGTGGACCTGATCAAGTTTGAGGTTCAGGACTATGAGATGACAATGTTTACTATATATGTATATCAGAGAATAACAGATGCAGTTAATTTCAAATTACTGGAGATATGTTCACAACATACAAGATGTCAAAATTAATACACAGAGTTGAGAAAAAAGATTACAATGGAGAAGGTAGAAGGGTGGTGGATAGCAACCGCCCAACGAGGTACTACCATCCTGCCAAGTGATTGTGAAGCGGAATCCTGTAATTATTTTGCATGATGTTAGGATTCCTGGTGTCTTTCTTCTGTCTCATAAACGCGCGGGATATATATCTTGCTACTTCTACTTACACTTAGGTCAACTATACATGCATGTACACATGTATATTTTCAAATCCATCTGGGTTTTCCTCAATTTTCTTAATAGTTCTTGTTCTTATTCATTTCCTCTTATCTCCATGGGGAAGTGGAAAAGAACTCTCCCTCCATAAGCCATGCGTGTCGTAAGAGGCGAGAAACCATGCTTGGAGCAAGTGGCTAGTAACCCGTTCTTCTGTATGAATTAGTAAATGTAAAAAGACAGACTTTTGTTTTTCTTTTTGGGTCACCTGCCTCGGTGGGATACTGCCAGTTTGTTGAATATATACATATATATTGGCAGAGAGCATGCATAGTTCTTTTGTATAAAGGCAAAGACTACAAAAGAGAGTGCAAAAATTATAGGGAAATAAGTCTGAGTATAAAGTGAAAGGTAGAGATATTATTGAAAAAATTAAGAGTAAGACGGAGAGCAGGATACCAGATGAACAAGGAGGCTTTAGGAAGGGTAGAGTGTGTGTAGACCAAGTGTTTACAGTGAAACATATATGTGAACAGTATTTGGATAAGGGAAAAGAGGTTTTTGTGGCATTTATGGATTTGGAAAAGGTGAATGACAGGGTGGGTAGAGTGGCAATGTGGCAGATGTTGCAAATGTATGGAATAGGGGGTAGGTTATTGAAAGTGGTAAAAATTTTTTACGAGGACAGTGAGGCTCAGGTTAGAGTATGGTTGTTCAATATATTTATAGATTAGGTTGTAAGAGAAGTGAATGCTCGGGTGTTGGCAAGAGGTGTGGGGTTAAAAGATAAAGAATCTAACACAAAGTGTGAGTTGTCACAGTTGCTATTTGCTGATAACACTGCTTTTGGGAGATTCTGAAGAGAAGTTGCAGATTTTGGTGGATGAGTTTGGTAGGGTATGTAAAAGAAGAAAATTGAAAGTGAATATAGGAAAGAGTAAGGTGATGAGGATAACAAAAACAATAGGTAACGAAAGATTTAATATCAGGTTGGAGGGAGAAAGAATGGAGGAGGTGAATGTATTCAGATTTTTAGGAGTGGATGTGTCAGTGGATAAGTCTATGAAAAATGAGGTGAATCATAGAATTGACGAGGGAAAAAAGGTGAGTGGTGCACTGAGTCTGTGTAGACAAATAACTTTGTCCATGGATGCAAAGGGGGTAATGTATGAGAGTATAGTTATACCAACACTCTTATATGGGTGTTAAGCATTGGTGGTGAATGTTGCAACAAGGAGAAGGCTGGAGGCAGTGGAGATGTCATGTCTGAGGGCAGTGCGTGGTGTGAATATAATGCAGAGAACTTGTAGTTTGGAAAATAGGAGGAGGTGCGGGATTACCAAGGCTATTATCCAGAGGGCTGAGGGGGGTTGTTCAGGTGGTTCAGACATGTAGAGAGGATGGAATAAAGTAGAATGACTTTCAGAATGTATAAATCTGTAGTTAAGGGAAGGCGGGGTAGAGGTCGGCCTAGGAAAGTTTGGAGGGAAGGGGTAAAGGAGGTTTTGTGGGCAAGGGACTTGGACTTTCAGCAACCATGCGTGAGCGTGAGCTGTTGGAGTGTGAGCAGAGTAATATTTATGAAGGGATTCAGGGAAACCGGCAGGCCGGACTTGAACCGTAGAGATGGGAAGTACAGTGTTTGCATTCTGAAGGAGGGGTTTTAATGTTGCAGTTTTATAACTGTAGTATAAGCGCGCCTCTGGCAAGACAGTGATGGAGTGAATGATTGTGAAAGATTTTCTTTTTCAGGCCACCCAACCTTGGTGGGAAACGGCCGTTGTGTTAATAAATAAATTATATATGTATATATGTATATATATATATATATATATATATATATATATATATATATATATATATATATATATATATATATATATATATATATATATATATATATATTATTTTGCATTTAGCAAATTTGGATATACATCTGCAATGTGCTACTATTCTATTCTGTACGGCAGTTACAAAGTGGGAACAGTAGCTATGTTTCCCCTGCAATATTCCATTACACAGGATGGGTTACATGCAAAGTGTTAAAAATCTGTCAGCCTAAGCTGAGACTTCAGTAGGGCAATGACGAAGTTCATCAGCTACGGCAACTTCAAAGCTTTTCTCCCAGCAAAGCCGGAGGTTCTGTGTGGATAAATCTTGGTGGGGAGGGGAAGAGGCTGAGGAGGTTTGGCGTATGTTGTTTTTAAATGTGTCTGGTGATGATGGGAGTGTTGGGTGATGGTGGCAGTGTGAATGATGGAAGGCAGGTAACACAAGACAGAATATAAAGAGTGGGCAAACTCAGGGAAGAATAACTGAGATAATATAAAGACACACCAAAGAACAATACACACACAACCCGCACATATAAAAGAGAGGAGCTTACGACGACGTTTCGGCCCGACTTGGATCATTTACAAAGTCACACATTTCACCCACTAGGGACTTTATCAGGTATATAGATGACACATTGTACAAACAACAAGTTCTTCTGTGCTACGAGTGTGCCTTTGTCACCACGCGTCGGCTTACAGACACGTATCCTCAATAAGCGAGACAGCGAAGCAAATACTTAAGATAGAAAAGTTGAAAAATAGGGTATAATTGCAAGTAATTTCGATGTTTCACTATGGATTTATCAAATCTTGAAAAAGGTCTTAATGAGCGAAACGTCTAAAACAAAAGTTTGTTTTGCAATAAGTGTCTCTATACTCAGTTGCCCCAGTGCTGCTCCAGTCATCAAGAAGGAAAGTAGTCAATTCAGGGAACAATATGCGAAAAGACTATAGAAACAAAAGCTTAGGATGGGGGAGAAAAAAAAAAACGCTTATAAGGAGACTATTGAATATCAAATAAATAGTACACAATAAAGACAAGTTGTTTAGGAAGACATATGCAACACGTGGGTATCTTTATTGATGACACGTTTCGATGACACGTTTCGACAACAAACATATCAAATTATTGCACACTTGACTTACGCACGAAGCTGCTGAAATAAAAGAAGAAAATATGTAAGAGAGTAAAGGGAGACAAAATATAAACGAAAGATGAGAGATGCCCACACACGGAAGAGAAGACTGAAGAGAATGTAAGAGGATGACGTAGGATTGAGCTGAGATACGCTCTAAGTTACGACGGAAGGAATGTCGAAACACGGATAGAGAAAAACGGAAAGGAAATTGAGTAGTTAGAAAGAAAGCGTGTGTGTGTGTGTGTGTGTGTGTGTGTGTGTACTCACCTAGTTGTGGTTGCAGGGGTCGAATCATAGCTCCTGGCCCCGCTTCTTCACTGGCCGCTACTGGGTCACTCTCCCTGCGCCATGAGCTTTATCATACCTCTTCTTAAAGCTATGTATCGAGCCTGCCTCCACTACATCACTTCCTAAACTATTCCACTTCTCGACCACTCTGTGACTGAAAAAATACTTCCTAACATCTCTGTGATTCATCTGAGTCTTCAACTTCCAACTGTGTCCCCTTGTTGCTGTGTCCCATCTCTGGAACATTCTGTATCTGTCTACTTTGTCAATTCCTCTCAGTATCTTATATGTTGTTATCATGTCCCCTCTATCTCTCCTGTCCTCCAGTGTCGTCAGGTCGATTTCCCTTAACCTCTCCTTGTAGGACATACCCCTTAGCTCCGAGACTAGTCTTGTTGCAAACCTTTGCACTTTCTCGAGCTTCTTCACGTGCTTGGCTAGGTGTGGGTTCCAAACTGGTGCTGCATACTCCAGTATGGGCCTAACGTACACAGTGTACAGGGTCCTGAACGATTCTTTATTAAGATGTCGGAATGCTGTTCTTAGGTTTGCTAGGCGCCCATATGCTGCAGTAGTTATTTGGTTGATGTGCGCCTCAGGAGATATTCCTGGTGTTATACTCACCCCAAGGTCTTTTTCCTTGATTGAGGTTTGCAGTCTTTGGCCCCCCTAGGCTGTACTCCGTCTGCGGTCTTCTTTGCCCTTCCCCAATCTTCATGACTTTGCACTTGGTGGGTTAAACTCCTGGAGCCAATTGCTGGGTCAGGCTTGCAGCCTGTCCAGATCCCTTTGTAGTTCTGCCTGGTCCTCGTCCGATTGAATTCTTCTCATCAACTTCACATCATCTGCAAACAGGGACACTTCGGAGTCTATTCCTTCCGTCATGTCGTTCACAAATACCAGAAACAGCACCGGTCCTAGGACTGACCCCTGTGGAACCCAGCTCATCACCGGCGCCCACTCTGACACCTCACCACGTGTGTGTGTGTATGTGTGTGTGTGTGTGTGTGTATGTGTGTGTGGTGTGTGTGTGTGTGTGTGTGTGTGTGTGTGTGTGTGTACTTACCTATTTGTGGTTGCAGGGGTCAATTCATAGCTCCTGGCCCAGCCTTTTCGCTGGTTGCTACTAGGTTCACTTTCTCCCTGCTCCATTAGCTTTATCGTACCTCTTCTTAAAGCTATGTATGGATTCTGCCTCCACTGCCTACCTGGAGTCTACCTTTAGAGTATTCCGGGGTCAACGCCCTTGCAGCCCAGTCCATGACCAGGCCTCCCGGTGGATCGGGGGGCCTGATTAACCAGGCTGTTACTGCTGGCCGCACGTAGTCCAACGTACGAACCACAGCAAGGCTGATATGGCACTGACTTTAGGTATCTGCGTTTTTCTGACGGTTCCATAGGTAACAGAGCGCGGAAAATAGGCGTGTGAACTCATAAAGTGCATATGTTCATTTCTAAACCCATGTAAAGGTAATATCAGTGAGCGCTGAAGAGGAAAGAAAATAGATTATAGTGTCAAGTGTAGAGTGCGGTGCCTCAACCACGGAGGAAGTTAAAGAAAACAGGATAAATAAACTTCACTACAGGTTGTGAAGTGTTCCTACCCAAACACCCCACAATCCAACCACCATCCACACTGACCTGCCCTCCACTCCATCCCGCCATGGAAAACCCAACTAACGGATGGAACATTACAGAGAAAGGGCTGAAGACTTTCCAGATTGTTCCATTTCATGACAACTCTATGACTGAACAAATACTTCCTAACATCCCTGTGGCTCATCTGAGTTTTCAATTTCCAGCTGTGACTCTTGTTGCTGTGTCCCATCTCATAAATATTCTGTCCCTATCCACCTTGTCAATTCCTTTCAGTATTTCATGTCGTTATTATGTCTCCCTGTCCCTTCTGTCCTCCAGTGTTGTCAGGTTGTGTTCCTTTAACCTCTCCTCGTACGACATACCCTTCAGTTTCAGGACTTGTCTTGTTTCAAACCTTTACACTTTCTCTAATTTCATGACGTGTTTAACCAGGTGTGGGTTCCATACTGGTGCTGCATACTCCAATATGGGCCAAGCGTACACGGTGTACAGTGTCGTGAATGGCTCCTTACTTAGATGTTGAAGCGCTATTCTCAGGTTAGCCAGGCGCCCATATAGTGCAAGAGTAATTTGGTTGATGTGCGCCTCATGAGATATGCTCGGCATGGTGCTCACTCCCTGATCTTTTTCCTTGAGTGAGTTTTGCAGCCTTTGACCTCTTAAACTGTACTCCGTCTGCGGTCTTCTTTGTCCTGCCCCAAACTTCATAACTTTGCACTTGCTGGGGTTAAACTTCAAAAGCCATTTGTCGGACCAGGCTTGCAGCCTGTCCAGATCCCCTTGTAGGCTTACCTGATCCTCGTCCCCTTGTATTCTTCTCATTAGCTTCACGTCGTTTGCGAACAATGACACCTCTGAATCTATCTCTTCCGTCATATCATTCACATATACAAGAGCACTGGACTTAGGACTGACCCTTGTGGAAACCTACTCGACACAAACACCCACTCTTACATCTTGTCTCGTAGCAACACACGTTGTTTTCTTCCTGTCAGGTATTCCCTGATCCATTGCAGTGTTTTTCTACTTATTCCTGCCTGATCCTCTAGCTTTTCAATCAGTCTCTTGTGTGGTACTGTGTCGAAAGTTTTCTTACAGTCCAAGAAGATGCAGTCTACCCACACCTCTCTCTCCTGTCTTCTGTTACCTTGACGTAAAACTCTAATAGGTTTGTGATGCAGGATTTCCCTTCCCTGAAGCCGTGCTGGTTGTCATGTATGAGCTTGCTGCTGTCTATGTGCTCCACCGTTCTTCTGATAATCTTCTCTATAACTTAACATAATATACATGTCAGCGACACTGGTGTTTAATTTAGTGCAGCCTGTCTGTCTTCTTTCTTAAAAATCGGGACTACATTTGCTGTTTAGTGGCCCACAGTGCATCTCCTCCCTCTCTCAGGAACCAAGACAGATATTATCTGTACCCATCGCCTTTGAGGTATGTAGTTTCCCAAGCAGTTTCTTCATCTCCTTCTTGTTTGTGTACAGTGTCCAGCTCTTGCTGGTGCACCCTACCACCTTGGTTTGTTGGAAAGCCTCTCTGTGTGAGCTGAGCTCCTCACACACTTCCTTGTTCCCTGTGAGCTCTCTTCCTTCATTCCTCAGCCTGATTACCTGGTCCTTGACTGTTGTTTTCCTTTGATGTGGCTGTATAACAATTTTGAGTCTTCGCATTGGCTCTGGACTCCTCTCCTTATCCGTGCATATTCATTTTTGGCTCTTTGGCTCAGCTCCCTATTTTCCCAAGTCCTTTTCCTTCTAGAATTTTTCCATGCTCTATCACAGTTGGCTCTTGCCTCTCCACACCTGGTAAACCATGGGCTCACTCTGGTCTTCAGGTTGTTTCTGTTGCTCTTTCATTCGAACTTCTCCACTGCCTCCCTGCATTTTGTGGTCACGTGTTCCATCATCTCATTGACTGTCTTCCCTTCTAGCTTACTTACCCACTGCATCTCATGTAAGAATTGTCTCATACTTGTGTAGACCCCATTTTAGAAGTTTCACTTCTCCCGTCCTTCTTGTACTGCTTCACTCTCCATTCTTAACTGTACTATGTACTCAGAACTCAAGACCACATGATTGCTAGCGCCTATCGTGTGTGATATCCCCTATACCCCTATATCTGAACTGTTCAAGGTGAATAGAAGGTCCAGCCTTGCTATTTCATAATCTCCTCTCTCTCTGGTTGTGTCTCTAGTACCGCCTCCAGAATCTTGGCCCTCCAAGTCTCTGGTCCCCCACATTGATCTAGATTTTCCCAGTCAATCTCTTTATATTTGAAGTCTCCCATAATGAGTAACTTTGCCCTGCTCATGTTAGCCCTTCTGGCAACCTCGGCTAGTGTGTCGACCATCGCTTTGTTGTTCCCATCGTATTCCTGTCTTGGTTTCCTGCTGTTCGGTGGTGGGTTGTACATCACTGCTATCATCACTTTTGGACCTCCACTTTGAACTGATCCTTCTATTTAGTCACTGCTACTCCTTTGACTAGTTCTCCCACATCCTCAAAACCCCATTGTTTGTTTGACGAGCAGTGCAACTCCTCCTCGCCCTCTGTTCCCACTGTATTTCCTCAGTATCTGATTTTTTTTTTTTTGTGTGTGTGTGTGTGTGCGCGTGTAAGCCATTGTGAATGTAGGCATATTTCTATCTTTCTCTGTATATTTTTTAATAACACATCGGCAGTTTTCCACCAAGGCAGGGTGACCCAAAAAGAAGAAACACTTTCATCAACATCACTATCTTGCCAAAGGTGTGTTGTTGCTACAGTTTAAAACTGAAACATATCTCCACCCCTCCTTCAAAGCGTAGGCACTGTACTTCCCACCTCCCGGACTCAAGTTCGGCTAACTGGTTTACTAGAATCCCTTCATAAATGTTACTTTGCTCAAACCCCAACATCACGTCAAGTCACAAAAAACATTTGCTTTCACTAGCTCCTATGTAACACGCTCACGCACGCTTGCTGGAAGGTCAAGCCCCTCGCAAACAAAACCTCCTTTACCATGTCCCTGAAACCTTTCCTAGGACTACCCCTACCCCATCTTCCTTTCACTACAGATTTATATGCCTCTCCAAGTCATTCTATTTTGTTCCAGTCTGAACCACCTCAACAACCCCTCCTCAGCCCTGTGGATAATGCTTTTAGAAACCCCATACCGCCTTCAAATCTCCAAACTACTGATTCTCTGCATAATATTCAAACCACACATTGCCCTCAGACATAACATCTCCACTGCCTCCAGCCTTCTCCTTGTTGCAACATTCACCACCCATGCTTCACACCCATATAAAAGCATTGGTACTACTATACTTTCATACATTCCTCTCTTGGCTTCCATGGATAGCGTCTTTGTCTCCACAGTCTCCTCAGTGCGCCACTCACCTTTTCCTTCTCATCAATTATGTGATATACCTCAATTTCATAGACTCATCTGCTGGCAAGTCAATTCCCAAATATCTGAACACATTTATTTCCTTCATACTCCCTCCCTACAAGCTGATATCCAATCTTTCCATACTTATTTTTTTTTTGTTATTCTCATCACCTTGCTCTTTCCTATGTTCCATTTCAATATCCTTCTTTTACACACCCTCTCAAATTCGTCCATCAACCCATGCAACTTCTCTTCAGAATCTCCCAGATGCACAGTGTCATCAGCAAAAAGCATTTGTGACAACTACTTTGTGTTAGATTCCTTATCCTTCACTCCCACACCTCTTCCCAACACCAGAGCATCACTTATCTTACAATTCCATCTATAAATATATTGAACAACCATATTGACATTCCTGTCTAAGGCCTGCTTTTACTGGCAAATAATCTCCCTCTCTCCTACACACTCTAACCTGAGCCTCACTTTTCTCATAAAAACTCTTAACTGCTTATAATAAATAACCTACCACCTATTCCATACACATTGCTTCCCTATCCACCCTATCATATACTTTTTCTAAATTCATAAACGCAACGAAAACCTCTTTACCCTTATCTAAATACTGTTCACTTATATGATTCATTATAAACACTTGGTATAACCATTCCTTACCCTTCCTGAGGCCTCCTTGCTCATCTGCCATCCTGCTCTCCCACTTACTTTTAACTTTTTCAATAATAACTCTACTATACTCCTTACCAGGTATGCTCAACAAGCTTATTTCAGTACAATTCTTGCACTCGCTATAGTCCCCTTTGTTTTTATACAAAGGAACTGTGCATGCTCTCTGCTGATCCCTAAGTAATTTCCTTTCACTCATGCATTTATTAAATATAAACACCAACCATTCCAAAACTTTATTCCTCCACCTGCTTTTAACATCTCTGCTTTTGTCCCATCAATCCCAGCCGCTTTACCCCTTTTCATTCTGCCCACTGTCTCACGCACCTCCCCCACACTCACATCTGGCTCTTCCTCACTCCTACAAGATGTTATACCTCCCTGGCCAATGCACAAAATCACAGCTTTCCTATCTTCATCAACATTTAGCAGTTCCTCAAAATATTCCCTCCATCTTCCCTATACCTCTAACTCTCCATCTAATAACTCTCCTCTTCTATTTTTAACTGTAAATCCACTCGCTCCCTAGGTTTTCTCAACTTATTAATTTCACTTCAAAACTCTTTCTTATTCTCAGCAAAATTTGTTGACAGCATCTCACCTACTCTTTCATTTACTCTTCTTTTACTTCTCTTTTTCTCTCCATATATTTCTCCTTCCTTGTATCACTTCCACTTGTTAAAACCTCTCATATGCTAACTTTTTCTCTCTTACTACTCCCTTTACCTCATCATTCCACCAATCGCTCCTCTTCCCTCCCGCACCAACCCTTCTATATCCACAAACTTCTGCTGAACATTCTAACACTGAATTCTTAAATCTACCCCATACCTTTTCAGCCTCATTGCCTATACCCTCACAAGCCCATCTTTCTACCAATAGTTGCTTATATCTTACCCCTAACTGCCTCTTCCTTTAGTTTATAACCTTCACCTCCCTCTTACTTTTTGATATCATTATCCTTGTATCCCATCTACCTTTTACTCTCTAACTACAACTGAAAAAATAATCTGATATATTTGTTGCCTCTCTGTAAACATGCACATCCTGAAGTCTATCCATCAGCCTTTTATCCACCAATTTATAGTTCAACAAACTATTGTCATTACGCCCTATATCATATCTCATTTACTTATTTATCGGTTTTTCTTAAAATATGTATTACCTATTATAATTACCAAACCTCTTTCTATACAAAGCTCACTTAGAGGGTCCTCCCCATTATTATATACACCTGGCACCTCAAGCCATGCCCTCTATAACCGTATGTTCAACTTTAGCCAAAACATGGAAGTGTTCCATTATTTTTTTTGTTCTTTTCAGTTTGGTGTTTTGTTCATCTGTCTGTCTGTCTGTCTGTCTGTCTGTCTCTGTCTGTCTGTCTGTCTGTCTGTCTGTCTGTCTGTCTGTCTGTCTGTCTGTCTGTCTGTCTGTCTGTCTCTCTCTCTCTCTCTCTCTCTCTCTCTCTCTCTCTCCACTTCCTTTCAGCACCTCTGACGTGTGTCAAGAGGAGAGACCGTCACTGGCTGACGCCACTGACGCGTGTCAAGAGCAGAGACCACCACTGGCTGACACCACTGTGTTACTGTGTCGCTGACACTTCCTTCCTCTCCTGCAAGTGAGTTTCCTCACACACCAGTGAACCAGCTATAGCTATCTGGGTCCACATGGACCACACGAAGCTAGTCTAGGTTAGGACCGCTCTGCAATTCTGGTCCACCTGGACCACCCTCAACCTCTGGCCCACTCTAGCATCCGCTCCCCCGCTACACTCACCTGACCGTGGCCGACACCTATACATACATCTATCCACACGTTTTAATGACTCCCGTAATCGACCTATTAAATTGCCTATCTGTCTGTACACTTATCCTAATGATGCACCCAGCCAGCGCACTCACATATGCAACTATCCATCTTATTTACCATATAAATATTCACTTGTTTACCTTCTACCTATTCATTTGTTTGCATCTATCAATTCACTTGTTTACCATCTATCTGTTCATTTGTTTACCATTTATCTATTCACTTGTTTACTATATATGTCTGTCTGCTTGTTTATCATCTCCATTTTTTTACCATCTGTCAATACACATGTTTTACCATCTGTCTATCCACCTTTCTACCATCTGTCTATCTACTTGTTTACCGTCTATCAATCCATTTGTTTTCCATCTATCTATCCATCTCTTTACCGTCAGTTTATCCACTTGTTTACCATCTGTCTATCCACTTGTTTAGCATCCATCCACTAATTTACCACCTATCCATTTTTTTCCATTAATCCACCTGTTTGCATCTATACACTTGTTTATCCTCTGTCTATCCACTTGTTTATCCTCTGTCTATCCACTTATTTGGGGGTCATACGGTACCTGAAGAAAGAGAGGAAAGAAAAAGGTTGGACCCGAGGAAAGGGAGGGTAACTCCGGTGTTTTGACTCAACAACCCTTCACTCCCATCAATGTATCACTCCTTCCTACCACGAAGGTTTTGTACTGAGCAGAAAACAAGCTGTTGACATTACCAGTGGAAAAGAGAAATCTGTGAAGGCAGCAAGAGGAAATATCCCATTGGAATCAACAGAGAAATGAACTGAAGCCGTATTGACATTAGCTGTACCAGAGAACAAAACGCTCTTGTCAAAATTTTTTTTAAAGAGAATCATCAAAGATTTTCGTCTCAGTAGATACAAAAAAGAAACTGATTACGAAAGATACACAAAAGGAAGGAATCGGTCAATGGAGGAGGAGGAAGAAGAAGAAGAAGGGGAGGAGGAGGAGAAGAAGATGGACACCGATAACAATTTCTGCCACTAAATTAAGTATAAGTGGGGATGAACTCTGGAACACAGATCGTAGAATGGCAGAGAATAAGATAGAGTCATCTCAGCCGACCCATCCTGGAAGTTGCATCACCATCGATCAGGCCATTTCCCAGGAATATTCTCACTTCCAAAGTGTTCAGGCAAGAGTTGCCTACACCTGGTAACAGCGAGACAGGAAGACACCAACAATAAGATAATTATGCTTGGCATAGACAATGAGATCATCAAGTATCTATACAGCCAGAGAAAAATAACCTCGACAACACAACACGAAGACATCCATCTACACCAGGGACAAAAAAAATCACTTTTGTCAACAAGAACAATAAATTAAGAACTTTGCCATTACCAACAAGAACAATAAATTAAGAATTTTGCTATTACCAACAAGAACAATAAATTAAGAATTTTGCCATTACTAACAAGAACAATAAATTAAGAACTTTGCCATTACCAACAAGAACAATAAATTAAGAATTTTGCTATTACCAACAAGAACAATAAATTAAGAACTTTGCCATTACCAACAAGAACAATAAATTAAGAACTTTGCCATTACCAACAAGAACAATAAATTAAGAATTTTGCCATTACCAACAAGAACAATAAATTAAGAATTTTGCCATTACCAACAAGAACAATAAATTAAGAATTTTGCCATTACTAACAAGAACAATAAATTAAGAACTTTGCCATTACCAACAAGAACAATAAATTAAGAATTTTGCTATTACCAACAAGAACAATAAATTAAGAACTTTGCCATTACAAACAAAAACAATAAATTAAGAACTTTACCATTACCAGCAAGAACCAATAAAAACAACATTTTTAGGTGCATGATCCTTACTTTTTTAGCGCTTTCCGTGATTAAAGTAATCACTGTTAGTAGTAGTAGTAGTAGTAATAATAATAATAATAATAATAATAATATTAATAATAATAATAATAATAATAATAATAATGAATTAATTCGAAATGAAATGATATGCGGTATTATTATTATTACTGGGAATGTTTTTTGCACAACTCACCAAACATGCTCATTAACCTTTGTCCGCCACCTTAAAAAATACAGCAGACCTTTGCGAATTTTTTCTATTTTTCTCATTAATCTTTGCCTTAAGTTAAGGGAGTTTTTTTTATCAACTAACTGGCCGCATCCCACCGAGGCACGATGACTTAAAAGAAAAACGAAAGTTTCTCTTTTTAAATTTAATAATGTATACAGGAGGAGTTACTATCCCCTTGCTCCCGGCATTTTAGTCGCCTCTTACAACATGCATGGCTTACGGAGGAAGAATTCTGTTCCACTTCTCCTTGGAAATGAAGGAAGATAACTGTGTCAAAATGAAAGAAGTCACAACTCTTCATATACGCTTACGATTTTTTTTTTTTTTTTATAGGTCTGATACCATCAAAGAAAATCAATATTTTACTCTCAGTTTAGCTACCTCTGCTTCCATATATTTTCATATTGTATAATGCTGTGACAAAATACAGAAATGTAATGTCTGTATTTTTCGTCAGGTTAAAGTGTCAGGATGATGTTCTTACTTATGTGACAAACACTGAAAGACAGTTGTAGGTTGGAGTGAAACTTGATATTCACGAAGTAAATTATTATACTCAAAATGGAGAATTGTGTTCTTTATGCGACGGAAGAAAAGCACTTACGGATAGAGGGAATTGTCGTAACTGTAGATAAAGAGATTTATCATGCAGAGAAAATGGAAGAACTGCTAAAATGATGGATGGTAAATACACTCTTAAACAGTACGAGTATATAAAGACCGTAGGAAGAAATGCACTCTCAATCAGTACCATTACATGAGGACAGTAGGAAGAAATGCACTCTCAATCAGTACCATTACATGAGTGGCAGATGAAGTTCAATGTGGACAAGTGTAAGGTACTAGTCTGTAATGAAAATATCCCTCGAATTTATAAACTAGGTGAAGTAGAGCTTGATCATACAGAATGTGAAAAGACTTGGGAGTCATGGTAAGCAGGAATTTAAGCCAAGACAACAGTGCTAAGTGTGCGCAATAAGGCTAACAGATTACTAGGATTTATTTCAAGAAGTATAAGCAACAGAAGTCCAAAGTTTTTTACAGCTCTATACATCACTAGTGAGACCTCATTTGGATTATGCAGCTCAGTTTTGGTCTCCTTACTACAGGATGGATATAGATTCATTGGAGAACATACAAGAAGAATGACTAAAATGATTTACAGTATAAGAAATCTCCGTATGAAGATAGACTTAGAGCGTTGAATCTCCACTCTCTGGAGAGACGTAGAATGAGGGAGATATCATCGAGGTGTATAAGTGGATGATGGGCATAAACAAAGGAGATATTAATAAAATACTGAGGATATCGAACCAAGTAAGAACCAGAAATAACGGATTTAAATTGGATAAATTTAGATTTAGAAAGGACATAGGCAAGTACTGGTTTTCGAACAGAGTTGTAGATGCGTGGAACAATCTTCCGAGTACTGTGATAGAGGCTAGGACCTTGGGTGGCTTTAAAAAGAGATTGGACAAATATATGAGTGGGAGGGGCTGGGTTTGATTGGTGTCGTGAGTACGGGAATAAATTCTTAGGTAGTGGTGGTTTTGATATGGACCTGCCTTGTATGGGCCAGTAGGCCTTCTGCAGTGTTCCTCCTTTCTTATGTTCTTATGTTCTTAAATGCAAAGAGAAAGATTCAGCTAAAGCCGAAGTAAGTAACTGACTGGGTGGTAATACAGAGAACGACGCAAGTTTGACAACTCCTCCAATAAAAGGAAAAATGAAGTCTGTGATTCCGGTATTTGATTTCAAGAAATGCAGCTTTTTCTTCTTTTCAAGAATGTTTATAAAGGTTCGGAAAAAAAAAAATCCTTTTCACAGGAAGCGGAAAATGTGAAGTGTTAGCTTTCTCTAGTAACTTTCAAAAGAAAGTACTAGAGAAAGCGAACAACGGATCGATGCTCGGGAAAAAGATGTAAGCAGTCGAATATGTACCTTGACTTGCTTACTAGCTGATGAGGTCGTGTACCGTGGAAAAAAATTGTATGTAATGTTTCTTGAAGAGCGTGCCAGCGTGTGCCAGAGCGTGCCAGCGTGTGCCAGAGCGTGCCGGTAAGTGGAAAAAAAGAGACGACCATCTTTGAAAGACAATGCACCAGAGTGTGCCAGAAAGTGTTCTTTCATAGAAGACAGTGGATCACTGCCAACTTTCTTTCGGGGACTTGAAGCTGCTCATGGAAGAATGTATACCAGCAGAAGAAACATTGAAGAAAATATTACTAGAGAAAGATATTGACAAAATCATTCCTAATACAAATAAACCATCGGTAGTGTTTCAAGAATGTTTTAGTGGTATAAAACATGATAATAGATACCGACAAATTGGTTTAAAAAGACAGGTGTGCAAACACTAAGACATTTATTAGAAAACGTTTCGGTCCTGGGACCTAGATCAAGGTCCCAGGACCGAAACTTTTTCTAACATGCCTAGTGTTTGCTCAAGTCTATTTTATAACCAACATGATTTAAAGTATACGGCGCAGGTAAAGACCGCTGAGGATACTTGGGAAAAATCAGTCAATATAAGGGAAGACGACTGGTATGTTGCGCCGCAGGACACCCACCACTACCATAACCTAGATGATGCAACACAAGTGAGCCCTCTGTCCCTTCAAACACTTTTGAAAGACGTCACCGTGAAAGACAAAAAGAGTAGGAATATAGAACAAGTGGCAAAAGTGTGATGTTATGGTCGACATTACTTCTGCGGTCAGGCATCGATCTTTCCCTCGTGGATACATAACTGAAGTTGACGTTGGGAATTTTCGAGTCACATGCAGAAACTGCTGTGTATGAAACCTCGGCCGTCAGGCAACATTCCCAAGGAATTTTACCCGGAAACTTCTCAGTGTTTTTGACACTGTCATATTTGATGTGCGTACTGTTGATAGTTGTAACACATTCCTTTATATGGAAGATATACAGTGTATAAACCCTTCATAATCCTCAATTTAAGTAGTAATGAAGGACTGTCGATGAATAAACAGAAAGGTGAAAGGGGGGCTCGAACCGTGGTCCCGAGATTAGCAGGTTCAGCCTCTGGTAACCAAATAAAGAAAAAATACAAAAGAAATGCAACTCAGAATTTAAAAAGATCTTGTCAAAGATCCTGACTCTGAGCTATCATTGTCAGAGCAAACAATGTGTGCCACCATTGTCAGAGCAAACAATGTGTGCGACCATTGTTAGAGCAAACAATGTATGGTACCATTGTCAGAGCAAACAATGATGGTACCATTGTCAGAGCAAACAACGTGTGCGACCATTGTCAGAGCAAACAATGTATCCGACCATTGTCATAGCAAACAATGTATGCGACCATTGTCAGAGCAAACAATGTGTGCAATCATTGTCAGAGCAAACAATGTGTGCGACCATTGTTAGAGCAAACAATGTATGGTACCATTGTCAGAGCAAACAATGTATGGTACCATTGTCAGAGCAATCAATGTGTGTGGCCATTGTCAGAGCAAACAATGTATCTGACCATTGTCATAGCAAACAATGTATGCGACCATTGTCAGAGCAAACAATGTGTGCGACCATTGTTAGAGCAAACAATGTATGCGACCATTGTCAGAGCAAACAATGTATGGTACCATTGTCAAAGCAAACAATGTATGGTACCATTGTCAGAGCAAACAATGTGTGCAACCATTGTTAGCGCAAATAATGTATGCGACCATTGTCAGAGCAAACAATGAATGGTACCATTGTCAGAGCAAACAATGTATCTGACCATTGTTAGGGCAAACCATGTATGGTACCATTGTCAGAGCAAACAATGTATGGTACCATTGTCAGAGCAAACAATGTATCTGACCATTGTCAGCGCAAACAATGTGTGCGACCATTGTCAGAGCAATGTGTGCAACCATTGTTAGAGCAAACAATGTATGCAACCATTGTTAGAGCAAACAATGTATGCAACCATTGTTAGAGCAAACAATGTATGCAATTATTGTCAGAGCAAACAATGTGTGCAACCATTGTTAGAGCAAACAATGTATGCAACCATTGTTAGAACAAACAATGTATGCAACCATTGTTAGAGCAAACAATGTATGCGACCATTGTCAGAGCAAACAATGTATGCGACCATTGTCAGAGCAAACAATGTATGCGACCATTGTCAGAGCAAACAATATGTGCGACCATTGTCAGAGCAAACAATGTATGGTACCATTGTCAGAGCAAACAGTGATGATGAATACCAATGACATTTTGTTGGTATGTGGTAACTAGGAAGGTGTTTATAAACGTGATCATCACTGCACCTCTTCAGTGTAGCACAACGAAATGACTTTATTAAAATATTATTGCTACACAATACTGAGAATTTTATGAATAAGACACATGTGCAAAACCTGGGTAGCCTTAAGGAGCACGTCAGTTTCCTTGTTTTCTAATAATATCTTATTTTCCCCCTATAATCTACCTTGTCCTTAATTACTATCCCATTTGCTTTTCTCTTTCGTAAGGTGAAGTCTAGATCTTTTCTTAATTCATGGTATAACTTAACGAATCTTTAAGGACAAAATGTGTTGCAGAGGTCTGAGCCAAGCTCAGACCTCTGCAACACAGACCTCTGCAACACAGTTGTTCTCAGAGATTTGTTAAGTTATACCATGAATTAAGGAAAGATCATAGACTTCACCTTACGAAACAAAGCAAATAGGATAGTAATTATGGACGAGGTAGATTATAGGGAAAAAATAAACATGATATTAAGAGACAAGGAAACTCACGAGCCTCTTAATTATGCAGCAACGTTTTTGGCAGGCAGTGGCCTCTGTGAATCCTGCCAGGGACTGATCACGTCGAAACTACATGTCTACTTCTGTTGGCTGCATTGTTTTCTTTCCATATACTTGGCTGAAAAACAGCCATTGGTTGGCGAAACGTCTCATCAGTAAAGCTTAACAAATATTAAACACGTGTCTTATTCATCAACAAAATTCTTATCATCTGCTAGCCAGCACTTACGATGCAATCTACAATGTATTATATTTTACTTCTGACAAATGTCGATACATAAATTAAAGAAGTTAATTTGCTACTATAAATCTAAATAAGCAAAAACAATCAGGTGATTGTGTCTTTCTAGTAATCAAACAAATGTAGTATGAGCCCTGGAGGTTTCCACGAGTCACCACAAGTACCATGAGTCACCCGAGTATCATTAGTCACCATGAATCCCCACGAGTATCATGAGTCACCCCGAGCATCATTATTCACCATGAATCCCCACGAGTATAATGAGTCACCCGAGTATCATGAGTCACCACGAGTATCATGAGTCACCCCGAGTATCATGGTACGAGTCACCACGAGTATCATGAGTCACCACGAGTCATCCCGAGCATCACGAGTCACCATGAGTACCACTAACCGCTCCTTGCAAAGTAGGCGGAAGTGCAGATCCGGAGAATGTACAACGAACCTTCACTTCAGATATAAGTTCAGTCAAGTTCCTCAATTACTGGAAACGTTTGAAGTCCCTCAAAGTCCTTAATAAGTTACATAGGTGACATCACGTCAGATAGCTGGGCGGAAAAAAAACTTGGGAATGCATGCTATGCTCTCAAGTTTCCTGACAACATACTAACAGGTCATAACTTTGCTAGGGGACTTGGACACACAAGCTGACATAACTAACCTTAGTGCTTATTTTACTGGGAGAGGCGGACAATTTCTGTTTCCGGAAAAGTATTGGAATAACAGAACTGCTTAAAGCATTTGAAAGTAATACCACCATTCCATTTACAACGATGGTCACTATCAGCGAATAACATATATGTTTCCTGTAATACTTTTCTGCAACATGATGATTTTCCTGGTCATGGCACAGATGATGATCTATCAATTGTTGTTTTGATAGTGTGGACAGTGGTGCTAATGAGATCCATTGCAGTTATGATGAGAAAGATTATATATATATAATGCTACTGAGAATAAACTGGCTATATTACTGAACTTAAGTGTTACCAACGCATTGAATTGACTCAATGACGTCATATTCAATCACTATTACTGAGGGAGTTGCGAAGACAATGAAATTTTCATATCAAAACTCTTCGTAGAATAGGCCTACAGGAAATGTCATAAAAATCGCCATGTATTCTACAAAACAGTGGTGCGAAAAAAGGTACCAAGAGAACAAAAAAAAAGGCATGTAGGTAGTGTAGAAACAAAAAAATTCTCAGAAATATTATGTGGTACCAAAGAACATATATTAGAATTCCAACTTTCCTCATATTCAAACTTTGAGCTCTATCATTTTGACATTTATATGGCAACTAACTAAACGCAAACGTTTACGAGAAAACCATGAAAAACCGCGATAATCTGCCACTTTTTTGAGGATGTCGGGAGAAAATTCGAGGTATCAATGTTGGTATGTTGTGAAAGACACATGCCAAGTAATACAACTGAACTTCATTTCATTATGAATTACTTACATTTATCTTATATTTTTTCTTTATTTTCCAAGCTTCAAGCTGACTCCATAAATTTTTTTAAAGTCTTCTTTAAACTCTGACGACAAGCGGTGAAGGTATAAAAATTTCTAGTTTATTTTCAGTTCTTGGAAAGTAAATACACATACACATACACAAGTCAAGTGTATTTCGACAAGTGTCTTTGACAAGTGGTAATTAAATAAGAACTTAAGCTGAAGGAATCTTACAGGAGACAAGAATCACAGGAAGAACTAAAATCCATAAAGGAAATTGAAAAAACAAACAAAATACTTCTTCTCTTATGCCAAATCTAAGGGAAAACAACATCCAGTATTGGGCCTCCGCTTAGGCGGGATGGGACATACACAGATGACAGTCAAGAAATGAGTGAGATACTAAAGTCCCAATACGACTCAGTGTTCAGTGAGCCGCTGCCCAGACTAAGGGTCGACAATCCAAATGAATTCTTTATGAACGAAACCAAAATTTGGTCATCTAAAAAATCTCGGATATTATCATAACTCCACAAGACTTTGAAAAGGAAATAAATGACATGCCTATTGCACTCTGCGCTAGGCCCAGACTCATGGAACTCAGTGTTCATCAAGAATTGCAAGAAGCCCCTATCGCGAGCCTTCAGCATTCTATGGAGAGGGAGCATGGACACAGGGGTCATCCCACACACACTAAAAACAACAGACATTCCCCACTGCACAAGGTGGCAGTAAAGCAATTGCAAAGTACTACAGACCGATAGCACTAACATCCCATATCATAAAAATCTTTGAGAGGGTTCTAAGAAGCAAGATCGCCAACCACCTAGATACTCATCAACTACACAACCCAGGGCAACACGGGTTTAGAGCAGGTCGCTCCTGCCTGTCCCAGCTGCTGGACCACTATGATAAGGTCCTGGATGCTGTTGAGGATAAACAAAATACAGATGTAGTATACACAGACTTTGCAAAAGCTTTCAACAAGTGTGACCATGGTGTAATAGCTCACAAAATGCGTGATAAAGGAATAACAGGAAAAGTTGGTAGATGTAGCTATAACTTCCTGACAAATAGAACACAAAGAGTAATAGTAAATAGAGTAAAGTCCCAGGCAGCCACTGTGAAAAGCTCTGTTCCACAAGGCACAGTACTCGCTCCCATTCTATTCCTCATCATCATTTCTGACACCCGGATTGCCATGGCAGTGACCTCCATCGAAGACACCGCAAGACTCCAAATCTTCAAATGGGTTACTCAAAACAATATGAAGTTCAACGAGGAGAAATTTCAACTACTCTGATATGCAAAACTTGAGGAAATTAAAAATGTATCAGGGTATACGACAAATTCTAACAATACAATAGAGCGAATAAGAAATGTGAAGGACCTGGGAGTCATAATGTCAGAGATCTCTCCTTCAGAGACCACAACAATGTTTCAACCTCATCTGCTAGGAAAATGATATGATGGATAATGAGAACCTTCAAAACTAGGGACGCCAAGCCCATGATGATTCTCTTCAAATCGCTTGTTCTCTCTAGGCTGGAATACTGCTGTACACTAACAGCCCCTTTCAAGGCTGGATACATTGCAGACCTGGAGAGCGTACAAAGAACTTTCAAGGCACACAAAAGTACGATAAGGCACCTAAATTACTGGGAACGGTTGAAGGTCCTTGATCTATATTCCCTGGAACGCAGGCGAGAGAGATACATGAAAATATACACTTTGAAAGTCCTGGAGGGACTGGTATCAAACTTGCACACGAAAATCACTTCCTATGAAAGGAAAAGACTCGCAGGAGATGTAATATTTCCCCGATGAAAAGCAGCCACGAGTACACTTAGAGACAACACAATAAGTGTCCGGGCCAAGACTGTTCAACTGCCTCCCAGCATACATAAGGGAAATTACCAATATACCCCAGGCTGTCTTCAAGAAGGCAATGGACAGGCACCTAAAGTCAGTACCTGACCAACCGGGCTGTGGTTGGTACTTCAGTTTGCGTGCGGCCAGCAGTAACAGCCTGATTGATCAGACCCCCGAAACCCTCTCCAGGTAAACTCCAGGTACTCACGGGGAAAAGGGGCAGGCCAAAAGTCTGGACTTAGCTCCCACCAACAAAAATCTCTCAGACGACCTCAGTATTTACTGAAATAAATTGGAAAAAGTGTATCGATGAAATGAATTGAAAAACTTTTTCAAAGTTCTGAACTTTTTGAAAATTTGAGTGATAAGACCAGTGAGCGTCTTGAAAAATTAAGAACGTGGGAGAGGCAGTGAAGCATAACTATCTCTAGACGATTAATTAATGAAAAATATAATATTATATTATTTTATATCTTTTTATATAATGATAATATATACTATAAAATAATTTTTTTTTATAAAATGTGCAAAACAACCACTGTGAAAAAATAGTAAACTTCCAAGCGCTTTCGTGATTTCTCACGATATTTGAAGTTTACAGAAAACCAATAAATGTCTGCTATGAGCCCTATTATTCTTAACATCATGATAGAGTTAAACTTTCTGTATTCTCATCAATGTTTTTGAGCTTTGTGTATTTGCAGTTCATAGTTCATAGTGCAAAGTGTTGCACTTTAGTCTTGAAGATTTATGAAAAAGCTAATGATCTAAAACACCAAAAATACACTTAATTAATAAATCTGCCAAAATTGCTGAAAATAATTTTTACAATTCAAAAAAGGCCCAAAAAAGCCTTATTCAACTAAAAATATGTTGCTTCTCTCTTCCCATGAAAACTTTCTTCATATATCTTTTCTGCTTAAGAATTTCAATATCAGAGTTGTATTTAAAAATTTTGATACTGTAAAAAAAAAAATTGACAAAAAAAAAAAAATCACCAAAAATGCTGTATACAAGATTCCATGTATAAAATGTGATAAAGATTATTACGGTCAAACTGGTAAAAGGTCTTGAACTAAGATAACAACAATATAAATATAGCATTAGAAGTGGACACAAGTCTAATGGTCTGTTTATTTATGTAAGATATTTTAACCATCCAATTGATTTTGAAAATTATGAGAATGTTATATCAAGAAAGTCCATAGTTGAGAGAAATATAATAGAATTAAGTTTCATAAAAAAAATAATCTTAAAATTAATATGAATGTTGCTTTAGGATTATACAAATTGGATTCATTTATAATTAATAAAATTTGGGAAGAATTAAATATATATTCGACAAGTTGAAATCTTAAAGTTGGTGAAAATATAAGATGTCTGACAGGTCCTTGACCGCCTACCAACATCATCATCTGTGATGTAGTCAGTGTGCTGTGAGGTCTACCTAAGCAGCCACACCTGCCCTTGGTAAATAGCTGTTAGACCACGCCTCTCGGATTAAGGCTCAGGTCTTTTGTCTTTTGGACTAGCGTCAGGTCAAAGCACATGGTGCACTCCTCATTGGGGGGATGCTTGGAGGACGATATAAGGCCGAGGAAACAACTAGAGGGGGACATTCTGGCGGAGCTCTGGCCTGTGTGCAGAGCTCTGGGCTGGGGACATTCGGGCAGAGCTCTGGCCTGTGTGCAGAGCTCTGGGCACGAGATTCTAGCATAGCGGCTGCCGGTGTGCAGAGCTCTGGGAGAGAGCTGCTGTAGAGTCTCTGGAGGAGACTGTTGGAGACACTGGGCAGAGTTCTGTTGGAGCAGGTCTTGGGACCTGTGGCTAGAAGTGTGACTGAGTTCCTGTGGTGAACTGTCCTCTGAACTATATTGTAAGTTATATTCTGTTTCGTCAGTTGATTGTATTCCCTGTCTCCCCGCTTATATGTACAATCCCCATTTATCTAAACTCAATAGTGTTCTCCTGTTCCCAAATATATTATTATACAAGCACTTAAATAAACTGTGTTTGAGTGGAATAGTAATATGCACTGTCCCCGTTATATTCTTATAATTCTTTATTCTTATACTTTATTTTATTATATTTTATTTTAGGTAGAGAGAGGGTGAGTAGTGTTAGGTGGTAATGAGAGGTGATGGTGTAGTAACCAGTGACCTCACATTACCTCCGCTCCTGTCAACCTCACCTCCCCTGCCTACTCAATTATTACTCACATGAATCTTAAAGGTGAAAATTAAAAGTCTAATGTCCGTTACCCCGTACATGACATCATCAAGTTTCAGGTGTTGAAAATTTACCCCGAGATGTAATCCCATCCTTACATGCTTTTTGCTGATCTTTTAATTTTACATTTCCTTGATACTTTGAGAAATCACGAAAGAGTTTTAACTTCACTATTTTTTCACGGTGGAAGCTTTACATAGTGTGATATCACCTGTTTACTGTGATCCTATTGCTAGTCACGTCATTATGCTGGGGTGAGCGCCCGGCATAATGCCGTGACGAAAATCAAAGGCCTACCATACAGTTGGGTCTTTTCGTCAGTACATTATGCCAGGTAGCAGCCGTAAGAATGATGTCACGGCCTGCCGCCACACTCCACAGTGACTCCTCAGTGCTCACGTGGCTGCCGTGGTGAGAGGAAATGTTGCACTTTAGTCTCTCATCCGCCCCATCTTTTGTCCGGTGTTCCCTTTAGTTTTGGGGCTATATATGTTTGATTATGGGTAAAAGGAAGTCTTTAACACCTGAAACAATAGCTCAAATCATAAGGCTTCACAAAGCTGGGCCCCAAACGAAAGAAATAGTGGAGAATGTTGGTGTGTGTGGGCGTTCAGTGAGGAACTGGGTGCAGTGTATCAAGGCTGGTGGCGGTGTCTAGTTACCGTCTGGCAAACCTCGGTCTGGACCCCTCAAAGAAGACAGATGTCTTATTTGAGGGGCCAGTCACAATACCGTGACTGGAACAATACACAAATAACCCCCACATAGAAGAGAGGAGTTTACGATGACGTTTCGGTCCGATTTGGACCATTTACAAAGTCACACTAACAAAAAGGAGAGAAGGAGGGAGTACATATAGGCCAGCAGACAGGGGCGGGAACAAGAGAGGAAGTGTTGGAGGTAGTAGTAGTAGTGGAGTCAGTCATATACTAAGAAAGGGGAGCACTGCAAGGGAGCTAGGGGCCCACAGAGGGTCGGAGCAAGAACATAGAAGGGGGGATAATAAAGGGCAAATGTAAGGCAGAAGAAAGAAAATCCAAAGGAGATAAAAGAAAGAGGAAGTTCGTATCTTAACTGTATTAAAGAAGCAATTAGAGAGTACACCTAAGATAACTGCTAGAGAATTGAAAGAAAAGAACCCACATCTTCTCTCAGAGGTGTCTGTAAGAACTGTTAACAGACGTGTATCAGAACTGGGCTACAGTAATCACCGATTCTCTCCAAGCCACATAAGAAACGTAGGCTGGATTATGCAAAGAAATATCTTCACTGGACTCCTCAACAGTGGTCTGAAGTACTTTTGAGTAATGAAGCAACCTTCACCATCACCTGTAACCGTGGGGGACGTGTGTAGCGGCCCAGAGGTAGTGACCCACTAGACCCACGCTACACCTGTGGGACCACCGAACACAAATACTCGCTCATGGTTTGGGGGTGTTTCAGTGCTCAGTGTTGGTTAACTCATTGTACTTCCCAAAAAACAGTATATGAACCAGCATAATTACCTGGAGTTATTGTGTGACAATTTACCTGAGGCGTTTGACAAGTGTGGGCTAAGGTTTTTATGCAGGATGGTGCACTGTGTCATACTGCCAAATCTGTAGTTCAGTGGCTTAAAGACTGTGAAGTGAGATTCTTTAATGACTGGCCAGGCAATTCCTCAGACCTAAACCCTATTGAGAACCTCTGGTCAATAGTGAAACTAAGTTTGCTGGGCAAGGATATCAGCTCCATCCCGCGGCTGGAGGCTGCTCTACATAAGGCATGGAAGAATATACCTCCCCAAACCCTCAAGAATTTGTGTAAGAGTCTTCCTACACGGCTGAGGGACGTGATTAAGCGTAAAGAACGCAGCACCAAGTATTAAAACCTCAGTGTGCAAATGTAGATATAATCTTTCATGGTATGTGTTCGTGTTTTGGTACGTGTGTGGTGGAGGGCTGCATAATACCGTGACTAGCACTGTATATATAAATATATATATATATATATATATATATATATATATATATATATATATATATATATATATATATATATATATATATATATATATATATATATATTCAACACTGCTACTAGCCAAGGATTTAAACCCATGCTGTTTTGGCCAGCCTCATGGTGAGCGAAAATCTATGACGCTCTAACCCACAGGAACACGAAATGCTACAAGAACCAAGCACCCAGCCAAGCTAGGTGTGTTACCCTTGGTCCGAGGACATACATTGATCAATACCACTTGTTCGTGGTCACAATAATATAAAATACTGTCTGTTGAGGCTAGTACACCAAACGGGAGGAGAATAAAATTAGCTCAGAGGCACCCACACCACCGTATGTCCTCGGACCAAGGGTAACACACATAGCTGGCTGGGTGCTTGGTTCTTGTAGGATTGCGTGGTCCTGTGGCTTAGAGCGTCATGGGTTTCGTTCACCATGAGGCGGGCCAAAGCAGCATGGGTTCGAATCCTTGGCTAGTCGCAGTGTTGTTATTGATCAATACCACATGTCCGTGGTCACAATAATATATATATATATATATATATATATATATATATATATATATATATATATTCTCCATGGGGATGTGGAACAGAATTCTTCCTCCGTAAGCCATGCGTGTCGTAAGAGGCGACTAAAATGCCGGGAGCAAGGGGCTAGTAACCCCTTCTCCTGTATATATTACTAAATATAAAAGGAGAAACTTTTGTTTTTCCTTTGGGCCACCCCGCTTCAGTGGGAAACGGCCGACGTGTTGAAAGAAGAAAGATATATATATATAATATATATATATATATATATATATATATATATATATATATATATATATATATATATATATATATATATATATATATATATATATATATATATATATATATACGTATATATAATGAAATATAGTAGAAGACAATATTCAAACAGCTCCGGGGAGAACCTTAAGTTTTCCCTGAAGTAAGTCTATTCTTTCTCGGAGGATGAGGTCCCCAGCACAGTTCCAGAGGTAGTATCTCCTCTGGTGGAATGATGATGTAAAGAGAGTAGTAAGGAGAAAAGTTAGCATATGAGAGGTTTTTACAAAGTAGAAGTGATGCAAGGAGGGAAGAGTATATGGAGAGAAAAGAGAGGTTAAAAGAGTGGTGAAGCAATGTAAAAAGAGAGCAGATGAGAGAGTGGGTGAGATGTTATCAGCAAATTTTGTTGAAAATAAGAAAAAGTTTTGGAATGAGATTAATAAGTTGAGGAAGCCTAGAGAACAAATGGATTTGACAGTTAAAAATAGGAGAGGAGAGTTATTAAATGGAGAGTTAGAGGTATCGGGAAGATGGAGAGAATATTTTGAGGATTTGTTAAATGTTGATGAAGACAGGGAAGCTGTGATTTCGTGTGTAGGGCAAGGAGGAATAACATCTTGTAGGAGTGTGGAAGAGCCAGTTGTGGATGTAGGGAAAGTTCGTGAGGCAGTGGGTAGAATGAAAGGGGGTAAGGCAGCTGGGATTGATGGGATAAAGATAGAAATGTTAAAAGCAGGTGGGGATATAATTTTGGAGTGGTTGGTGCTATTATTTAATAAATGTATGGAAGAGGGTAAGGTACCTAGGGATTGGCAGAGAGCGTGTATTGTTCCTTTGTATAAAGGCAAAGGGGACAAAAGAGAGTGCAAAAATTATAGGGGAATAAGTCTGTTGAGTGTACCTGGTAAAATGTATGGTAGAGTTATTATTGAAAGAATTAAGAGTAAAACAGAAAGCAGGATAGCAGATGAACAAGGGGCTTTAGGAAAGGTAGGGGGTGTGTAGACCAAGTGTTTACAGTGAAACATATAGGTGAACAGTATTTGGATAAGGGTAAAGATGTTTTTGTGGCATTTATGGATTTGGAAAAGGCGTATGATAGGGTAGATAGGGGGCAATGTGGCAGATGTTGCAGGTGTATGGAATAGGAGGAAGGTTACTGAAAGCAGTGAAGAGTTTTTATGAGGATAGTGAGGCTCAGGTTAGAGTGTGTAGGAGGGAAGGGGACTATTTCCAGTAAAAGTGGGCCTTAGACAAGGATGTGTGATGTCACCGTGGTTGTTCAATATATTTATAGATGGGGTTGTAAGAGAAGTGAATGCGAGGGTCTTGGCAAGAGGTGTTGGGCTAAAAGATAAAGAAGCAAATACAAAGTGGGAGTTGTCACAGTTGCTTTTTGCTGATGACACTGTGCTTTGGGAGATTCTGAAGAGAAGCTGCAGAGGTTGGTGGATGAATTTGGTAGGTGTGTAAAAGAAGAAAATTGAAAGTGAATATAGGAAAGAGTAAGGTGATGAGGATAACAAAAGAATAGGTGACGAAAGATTGGATATCAGATTGGAGGGAGAGAGTATGGAGGAGGTGAATGTATTCAGATATTTGGGAGTGGACATGTCGGCGGATGGGTCTATGAAGGATGAGGTGAATCATAGAATTGATGAGGGAAAAGGGTGAGTGGAGCACTTCGGAGTCTGTGGAGACAAAGAACCTTGTCCATGGAAGTAAAGAGGGAATGTATAAGAGTATAGTTATACCAACGCTCTTATATGGGTGTGAAGCATGGGTGATGAATGTTGCAACGAGGAGAAGGCTGGAGGCAGTGGAGATGTCATGTCTGAGGTCAATGTGTGGTGTGAATATAATGCAGAGAATTCGGAGTTTTGAAATTAGGAGGAGGTGCGGATTACCAAAACGATTGTCCAGAGAGCTGAGGAGGGTTGTTGAGGTGGTTTGGACATGTAGAGAGAATGGAACGAGACAGAGTGACTTCGAGAGTGTATAAATCTGTAGTGGAGGGAAGGCGGGGTAGGGGTCGGCCTAGGAAAGGTTGGAGGGAGGGGTAAAGGAAGTTTTGTGTGCGAGGGGCTTGGACTTCCAGCAAGCATGTGTGAGCGTATTTGATAGGAGTGAATGGAGGCATATGGTTTTAATACTTGACGTGCTGTTGGAGTGTGAGCAAAGTAACATTTATGAAGGGATTCAGGAAACCGGCAGGCCGGACTTGAGTTCTGGAGATGGGAAGTACAGTGCCGGCACTCTAAAGGAGGGGTGTTAATGTTGCAGTTTTATAACTGTAGTGTAAAGCACCCTTCTGGCAAGACAGTGATGGAGTGAATGATGATGAAAGTTTTTCTTTTCGGGCCACCCTGCCTTGGTGGGAATCGGCCGATGTGTTAATAAAAAAAAAAAAAAAAAAAAAAAAATATATATATATATATATATATATATATATATATATATATATATATATATATATATAAACATGTAATAATATTTAACTGCTGAGGCAGTAGAGGTAGTGTTCCTCCTTCAGGAGTATTTAATTAGATTTGTGAAGCTCAGATTCCGATGGGACCAATGTGATTTAATTTCGTAAGCAAACACCTTAGCTCTTTGAAGAGAGGCGAGTCTCCGGACGACGGACATGAATACCACACATATATTCGTGATTTTCGATGTAGTTACCATTTGGGTGTTGCTGTTATGGTTCACTACTGTACCAGTGGAGTTGGAGTTGTGGTAGGGACGGATGTACTCACCTAATTGTGGTTGCAGTGGTCGAGACTCAGCTCCTGGCCTCGCCTCTTCACTGATCGCTACTGGGTCCCCTCTCTCCCTGCTCCATGAGCTTTATCATACATCGTCTTAAAGCTATGTATGGATCCTGCCTCCACTACATCACTTGCTAGACTATTCCACTTCCTGACTACTCTATGAATGAAGAAATACTTCCTAACATCCCTTTGACTCATCTGAGTCTTCAACTTCCAATTGTGACCCCTTGTTTCTGTTTCCCCTCTCTGGAACATCCTATGTCTATCCACCTTGTCTATTCCCCGCAGTATTTTGCATGTCGTTATCATGTCTCCCCTAACCCTCCTGTCCTCCAGTGTTGTCAGGCCGATTTCCCTTAACCTTTCTTCGTAGGACATTCCCTTAGCAAACCTTTGCACTTTCTCTAATTTCTTGACGTGCTTGACCAGGTGAGTGTAGTATGAGTGTAGTATGAGTGTAGTATGAGTGTAGTATGAGTGTAGTATGAGTGTAGTATGAGTGTATTATGTAGTTTGAAGTTCGATCTGGAAAGCTGCAGTGTGTGTTTGACTTTTTTTTTAACAAACTTGGTTACATCAGTAGTATACTGATACCCTATTGTATATAATAGTTACACAGTTGGATAAAACGCTAACTGTGTTGTCGTGTCGTATACTAGCACACAGGAAGGGGACTTCAGAAGAACACTGACAATAATGTGCGGTGGATGAGTCTGTAATCTGCAACTTATCGTCGTAAATGTAGAGTTTACGTAATGTCTTAGCGAGGGTCTTGGCAGACATTACGTTCTGCAATTTTCTTCTCAACATTGAACGCGGTGTGAATAAATGTTTCATATTATCGTCTCCAAACACCGTTCTGTACTGTAGTTTATACTTAAGGATTCCTGCTCCAAGAGATTCTCCTTCTATAGTTTTCCCACACACAAATTTATTCTTTATGTGTTCATAAAATTTCTTCAATTTTCACCTTCTTAGTTCCTCTCTTTCAAAACTCTTTTTCCTCCTGCGCATCTAATCTCCTCCCTCATAATTCTTTTCCTTCTCTTTCATATTTCTTCTCCTTCATAACTCTTCTTCTCTTTCGTTTTTCTTCTCTCCTTCTCTATCGTCTACACAGTATCACTTTCTCTTCCCAACTCTTCTCCTTAATATATCTTCTCCATCTCCTTCATAATTTTTCTCCTCCTCAACTTTTCTTCTTCACTTCATACCTCTTATTCATATATTTTTTTTATCCGTCTTGATGTATGACCCATATGGGTTTAGCGTTGCCTCCTACTCTACCTGGAGGGTAGATCAACGCCCCCGCGGCCCTGTCCATGACCAGGCCTCCCGATGGATCAGGACCTGATCATCTAGGCTGTAGCTGCTGGCCGCTCGTACGATCCACAGCCAACGTACGAACCACAGCCAGGATGATCGGGCACTGACTTTAGGTATCTGTCTAGCTCCCTCTTAGTGCAGTAATGGCGCCCCTACTTTTCACTTCGTTGGAAGTGATTTTCCAACTGTAGATTACGATGTATCTCTCTCGCCTGCGTTCCAGTGAGTACAAGTCAAGTGCTTCCAAGCGTTCCTAGTAGTTAAAGTCGTTCTCATTACTTTTCCGCTCTATTGTGTGACTAGAGTTTGTAGTATATTCAATTTTAGCTATTATTTCCTCCAGTTTTCCATAACGGAATAGCTGAAATTTGGAAAACTTGGTTTAGATTTTCTTGGAGATTTACCGTGGCCTCAATGGGTGACACTCATGCAGATCATTGTTTCGTCTGCATAGGTCTAATATGAGGATGAGGAACAGAATACATATGAGTACTGTGCCTTTTAAAACAGAGCTCTTCACTTTGGCAGCTTCAGATTTAACGATTTTCTCATTCTCTTTTATCATCACTCATTTTCCTTATTTCTGAAATCCTCACTTTCCTTGCATCAAACCTTGTTGCCTCCGTTCCCTGTGAAAATGACTATAGTAATAATTGAAAGCTTTTTCACATTTTAACAATCAGATCGGCAGGTCACTGAGCTCAGCATATATTCACATAGAGAACAATACACCATGTTGTTGTGATATTTTTATTACTGCTACAGTACTGTAGCAGTAATAAAGCTTAAATACAACATAATATAATTTAAGATAGTGTACACACACATACACATACACACACACAAACACACACACACAGGAGCTATGACTCGACCCCTGCAACCACAACTAGGTGAGTACACACACACACACACACACCACACACACACACACACACACACACACACACACACACACACAAGATGGATTTAAATTGCACTTGTAAATCTCCCTATTACACCGTACTGCAATAAAACAACCAAATAATATGCGCAATCTAATATTTCTGGACTTTCCTGCAACAAAAGCATACACAACACTTGTATTGCAGTTTCTTGTAGATAAAGCATCAATCATAGTAATTTAATTAATATTTTTTCGTGTATCAGATGATCTAGTCTAGAAATCACCGCGTGATCTCTAGACTAAATCAATTATTAGCCTAGATAAATAAACCTGCATCATGGGAATCCTTGTACTCTGCTGTTTTCAACTATGTTTAACTCACTAGATACGTGATGATTATTACCATTATATATATATATATATATATATATATATATATATATATATATATATATATATATATATATATATATATATATATATATATATATATATATATATATATATATATATATATATGTATATATATATGTATGCTTTTCTTGCCGAATAAGGCAAATAAGGCATTTGTGAATGCAATAATATCAAAAATCTTTCTGAACCTAACGAAAAAAATATATTTCATTGTCTTTGTTTAATATTAAATTATTGTAAACTTATTTAAAATATATCTAGTTGGATTAGGCTAAATTAAATTGCGTTTCTTATTATAAGGTTAGGTAAGTTTTCTAAGATTCGTTTAGTACAAAATTATTATTTTTTACATTAACATAAATGAAAAAAATATATATTTAAACGTATGAGAGAAAGTATTTGAATGGACTTTATTTCAAATGAGTTCTTGCTAATTGACCATTTTTACCTATTCGGCACACACACACACACACACACACACACACACACACACACACACACACAGGAGCTATGTCTCGACCCCTGCAACCACAACTAGGTGAGTACACACACACACACATACATACAACAGGCCTAGTGTCTAATCGACATGTGCCTAGGACAAAATGGTAACAAAATGGTAACTAACACACACACACACACGCACACATAAGAACATAAGAATGGAGGAACACTGCAGAAGGCCTACTGGCCCATACAAGGCAGGTCCTTATCAAAACCACCCCTACCCTAAACAACCCAAGAATTTACTCCCGAACCCACGACACCAATCAAACCCAGCCATTCCCACTCATATATTTGTCCAATCTCTTTTTAAAGCTACCCAAAGTCCTAGACTCGATCACCCTACTCGGAATACCGCTCCACGCATCCACAACTCTGTTTGAAAACCAGTACTTACCAATGTTCTTTCTAAATCTTAATTTATACAACTTAAATCCATTATTTCTGGTTCTTACCTGGTTCGACACACTCAGTACTTTATTAATATCACCTTTGTTTATCCGCATCATCCACTTATACACCTCGATGATATCTTCCCTCATTCTACGTCTCTCCAGAGAGTGGAGATTCAACGCTCTAAGTCTATCTTCATACGGGAGATTCCTTATACAGTAAATCATTTTAGTCATTCTTCTCTACACACACACACACACACACAATATATATATATATATATATATATATATATATATATATATATATATATATATATATATATATATATATATATATATATATATATATATATATATATATATATATATATATATATATACGTTCTGGTCATTAAATATTCATCGAAGTAATATCTTGGTTTTCTTAACATTAATCTGGTGCCGTCAGCTGCCTTCTGGTTAATGAACGAGGACTTCCTTAATGAGACGGCCCATCATCATCCCTCGTACCTCACCCCAAGATGTCGCATCTTCCCTCTCTCTCTCTCTCTCTCTCTCTCTCTCTCTCTCTCTCTCTCTCTCTCTCTCTCTCTCTCTCTCTCTCTCTCTCTCTCTCTCTCTCTCTCTCTCTGTCCCTCTCTCTCTCTCTTCTTTTTGCAAGGTTTTACAAGGTTAGGTTAAGGGTTCCTAACTTTATTTACAAGCTGATAACTGTTACCTACATCAGCTCATTTAAAAGCCTATTTATTGTTATGAGACATACAAGTAGGGAACATGATAAAGGTAAAGACATCGGTGGGCCAGCGATTTCATTTGCTCAACTGCCTTTATTTCGTTGATGTAATTATGCTAGTCGAACATACACAAATCTTCGCTTGCCTTATTCAGCAAGAATTTTTTTTTACGTATATATATGTCGTGCCGATTAGGTAAAACTGGTCAATTAGCAAGAACTCATCTAAAATTAAGTCCTTTCTAAAATTTTCTCTTATACGTTTAGAGATATATTTTTTTCATTTAGGTTAATGTAAGAATTTATAATTTTGTACCAAGAGAAACTTTGAAAACCTACCTAACCTTATTACAACAAGTGCAATTTAATTTAGTCTAACCCAACTAAATATATTTTAGATACGTTAACATTAATTTAATAATAAACAAACATAATGAAATATATTTTTTCGTTATGTTCAGAATGATTTTGGCGAAATTATTGCATACACAAATTTTCACTTGTCTTATATGGCAAGGTGAGCGTTGCTATTTAAGCCAAAATCGCAAGTTTTACCTAATCGGCACGACATATATATATATATATATATATATATATATATATATATATATATATATATATATATATATATATATATATATTTTTTTTTTTTTTTTTTCCACCGAGGCAGGGTGACCCAAAAGAAAGAAAATCCCCAAAAGAAAATACTTTCATCATCATTCAACACTTTCACCACACTCATACATAATCACTGTCTTTGCAGAGGAGCTCAGATACGACAGCTGAGAAAAGTCCCTCCCAGCTGTCACTATCTCAGACCCCTCCTTTAAAGTGCAGGCATTGTACTTCCCATTTCCAGGACTCAAGTCCAACTAAATCAATTAACTGGTTTCCTGAATCCCTTCACAAAATGTTACCCTGCTCACACTCCAACAGATCGTCATGTCCCAAAACCATTCGTCTCCATTCACTCCTATCTAACACGCTCACACCTTCTTGCTGGAAGTCCAAGCCCCTCGCCCACAAAACCTCCTTTACCCCTTCCTCCAACCTTTTCTAGGACGACCCTACCCCGCCTTCCTTCCCCTACAGATTTATACGCTCTCCAAGTCATTCTACTTTGATCCATTCTCTCTAAATGACCAAACCACCTCAACAACCCCTCTTCAGCCCTCTGACAAATACTTTTAGTAACTCCACACCTTCTCCTAATTTCCACATTCCGAATTTTCTGCATAATATTTACATCACACATTGCCCTTAGACAGGACATCTCCACTGCCTCCAGCCTCCTCCTCGCTGCAGCATTTGCAACCCATGCTTCACACCCATATAAGAGTGTTGGTACCACTATACTTTCGTACATCCCTTCTTTGCCTCCATGGATAACGTTTTTGTCTCCACAGATACCTCAATGCACCACTCACCTTTTTCCTTCATCAATTCTATGGTTAACCTCATCCTTCATAAACCCATCCGCTGACACATCAACTCCCAAATATCTGAAAACATTTACTTCTTCCATAATCCCTCTCTCCAATGTGATATCCAATTTTTCTTTATTTAAATCGTTTGATACCCTCATCACCTTACTCTTATCTATGTTCACTTTTAACTTTCTACTTTTACGCACTCTCCCAAACTCGTCCACTAACCTTTGCAACTTTTCTTTAGACTCTCCCATAAGCACAGTATCATCAGCAAAAAGTAACTGTGTCAACTCCCATTTTGCATTTAATTCTCCATAATTTAATCCCACCCTCTCCCCAACACCCTAGCATTTACTTCTTTTACAACCCCATCTATAAATATATTAAACAACCATGGTGACATTACACATCCCTGTCTAAGACCTACTTTTACCGGGAAGTAATCTCCCTCCTCCTACACACCCTAACCTGAGCCTCACTATCCTCATAAAAACTCTTTACAGCCTTCAGTAACTTACTACCTATTCCATACACTTGCAACATTTGCCACATTGCTCCCCTATCCACTCTATCATATGCCTTTTCTAAATCCATAAATGCAATAAAAACTTCTCTACCTTTATCTAAGTACTGTTCACATATATGCTTCACTGTAAACACTTGATCTACACATCCCCTACCCACTCTAAAGCCTCCTTGCTCATCTGCAATCCTACTCTCTGTCTTACCTCTAATTCTTTCAATAATAACCCTGCCATACACTTTACCTGGTATACTCAGTAAACTTATTCCCCTATAATTTTTACACTCTCTTTTATCCCCTTCCTTTATATAAAGGAACTATACATGCTCTCTGCCAATCCTAGGTACCTTCCCTCTTTCATACATTTATTAAACAAAAATACCAACCACTCCAGCACTATATCCCCCTGCTTTTAACATTTCTGTCATGATTCCGTCAATTCCAGCTGCTTTACCCCTTTCATTCTACGTAATGCCTCACGCACCTCCCCACACTCACATCCTGCTCTTCTTCATTCCTAAACGATGTTGTACCTCCCTGGCCAGTACATGAAATTACCGCCTCCCTTTTTCATCGACATTTAAAAGTTCCTCAAAATATTCCGCCATCTACCCAATACCTCCAGCTCCCCATCTACTAACTCCCTACTCTGTTTTTAACTGACAAATCCATTCGTTCCCTAGGCTTTCTTACCTTGTTTATCTCACTCCAAAATTTTTCTTGTTTTCAGCAAAATTTCTTGACAGAGCCTCTCCCATTCTTTCATCCGTTCTTCTTTTGCACTCTCTCACCACTCTCTTCACCTTTCTTTTACTTTCCATATACTCTGCTCTTCTACTAACACTTCTGTTTTGTAAAACCTCTCATAAGCTACCTTTTTCTCTTTTATCACACCCTTTACTTCTTCATTCCACCACTCACTCCTCTTTCCTCCTGCACCCACCCTCCTATAGCCACAAACTTCTGCCCCACCTTCTAATACTGCATTTTTAAAACTATCCCAACTCTCTTCAACCCCCCCCCCTACTCCTGCTTGCACTAGCCCACCTTTCTGCCAATAGTTGCTTATATCTCACCTAACTTCCTCCTCCCTTAGTTTATACACTTTTACCTCTCTCTTACTTGCTGTTGCCATTTTCTTTTGTCCCATCTACCTTTTACTCTAACTGTAGCTACAACCAAATAATGATCTGATATATCCGTTGCCCCTCTATAAACATGTACATCCTGAAGCCTACTCATCAACCTTTTATCCACCAATACATAATCCAACAAACTACTTTCCTTACGTGCTATATCATACCTTGTATATTTATTTATCCTCTTTTTCATAAAATATGTATTACTTATTACCAAACCTCTTTCTACACATAGCTCAATTAATGGTTCCCCATTTACATTTACCCCTTGCACCCCAAATTTACCTACTACTCCATCCACAACATTTTTACCCACTTTAGCATTAAGATCCCCAACCACAATTACTCTCTCACTTGGTTCAAAACTCTCCACACACTCACTCAACATTTCCCAAAATCTCTCTCTCTCCTCTACACTTCTCTCTTCTCCAGGTGCATAAACACTTACTATAACCCACTTTTCACATCCAACCTTTATTTTACTCCACATAATCCTTGAATTTATACATTTATATTCCTTCTTTACCTGCCATAACTGATTATTCAACATTATTGCCAATGGTATATACAATGATCTTGGAGTAGAGGGAATATACAATGATGTTGGAGTAAAGGGTAGATTCAATGATCTTGGAGTAAAAGGTAAATTCAATGATCTTAGAGTGAAAGGAATATTAAAAGTAAGAATCTACATAGTAAGGGTGCAGTAAACAATGACCTGTGTGGGAAGGTGACAGCCTAGAAAGTTACAGATTGATACATCTTATACAGGAAAGATAAAAAAAGCACTTACAAGGATATATATATATATATATATATATATATATATATATATATATATATATATATATATATATATATATATATATATATATATATATATATATATATAGCTTATTATATATATATATATATATATATATATATATATATATATATATATATATATATATATATATATATACTGTAGTTAGATATGAGACAATCTTACCGGTGCTAGCAGTAATTGTTTGGGTGTGTGGTAAGGGCGCCTAAAAACCCCATCAGCTTATGAATCCGATCAGAAGATACCTTATTTTTCACCGAATCCGGTTGGGTGTTAAGAGCACCTAGAAACTCTGTCAGCTTTTGAATCCGGTCATTGGTTCATTTATTTTTGGACGAATCCAGTCAGTGGATCACTTATAAGAGTTTTTTAAACTAATCCGTTCGGTGATTTTGGACTAGCTCGTGATGGGACTATTGGAATATTGATACAAAAAGTATAACTTACGTGTTGGAGAAACCGGTGACTTCTGGCAGCTCCTACTATGACGAACAGCCGGTGACCTCTGGCACCCTTTTTTACAGCCTGAAGTTTTGGGCACTTATAGATCACTCTGACTCACGAAATCGTAATGACACAATTGCAAACAAACCATTCAACGGATGGGGTTCGAACCCGCGGTCAGAGAGTCTCAAAACTCCAGATCGTTGCGTAAGCCACTGGGCCAGCTAGCTTCAATAAGATTCATCCAACTAGGTATATTTCTACACCATAGGAAGGTTAGCATAGGCACCACTGTGTTCACAAATGCAAGTGACGAACTCTAGCTCAAGTCCCCTTCTATTTAACTATCTAAGATTTCCACCTCCACCACATCAAATGCTATTTTATTACTATTGTTGGTTATGGTAGGGAGTCTAGTGAAGATTACTGGAAGAATATTTGCTTTCCTTTGTGTATATTGCGACCGCTGCCAACTACAGGTTTTACGTCTTTCCACAAGAAACTGTATACTTTTCGTATTTCATTCAAAGTTATTCCTTACTCAAATTATTTTTAACAGGTTTTTCTCTTTCGTGATTTCTTTTCCATAATTATTTAAATTTGAATCCAGATGAGTTATATTTCTCCTTTGTTTATTTTTTTTTTGGGGGGAAACTTAACAACCGAAATGAGTTATGTTACTGCTTGTTTATATTTATTTGTTAAAAGTTGAACAACAAAAATGAGTTAAGTTAGTCCGTCTGCGTGACATTGTTTTCGATAGATTCCATAGAATGAGATACATTCCTGCTAGTTTACGTTTCTGTCGTTTTTTTAGGATAGATTCCAAGCAATGAGTTACGTTTATCCTCGTTAACGTTTCTGACGTTTCTACGATGGATTCCGAACACCGGCTTACGTTTTCTACTTGCTGACGTTTGTGACGTTCTTACGATAGATTCCAAACATTTTATCTTCGACAATTACACTGATAAATTATAAAAAAAAATTTGCATAGATTTTCCAAAATATTGTTTGAGGAAGGTGTGAGTGAGTGAGAGAGAGAGAGAGAGAGAGAGAGAGAGAGAGAGAGAGAGAGAGAGAGAGAGAGAGAGAGAGAGAGAGAGAGAGAGAGAGAGAGGGAGACCTAAAAAAAGTTTTAAGTGATACATTTGAGAGAACGTCTTAGTGAGAGACATGATTAATGAGAAACACATTATGTGCGAAACGCAAAATAAAATTGAGAGACGCAATATGAGGGATAATGAACAAGACACAAAATGAGTGACACACAGTGTGTGTGAGACATGAGTGAGATACATGAGACATGAGTGAGACACATGAGACATGAGTGAGACACATGAGACATGAGTGAGACACATGAGACATGAGTGAAACACATGAGACATGAGTGAGACACATGAGACATGAGTGAAACACATGAGACATGAGTGAGACACATGAGACATGAGTGAGACACATGAGACATGAGTGAGACACATGAGACTTGAGTGAAACACATGAGACATGAGTGAGACACATGAGACTTGAGTGAGACACATGAGACATGAGTGAGACATATGACACATGAGTGAGACAACATGAATGAAACATGATTGACACACATTAGTGACATAACAATGATGAGAATAACATGAATGAGACCGTGACATAACAATAGTGAGAAATAGCAAGAGCGAGACACAGGATGCTTCAGAGAGAAGATGAGACACAGCATGGGTGAGAACAATGTTGCCTCAGCTTCCTCGATGTTCAACATTACTTCATTTCCGCTCCAGGAAATTGTTTTCCACTATATATTTGAATGAATTAAATCTTGTCAGTACATATCACGTTGGCTCTCTCTCTCTCTCTCTCTCTCTCTCTCTCTCTCTCTCTCTCTCTCTCTCTCTTCTCACACACACACATCTCTCCTCCATTCTCCACACACACACACACATACTCTCCTCCATTCTTCCCTTCTTTAGCACTTTATTAAATGTTTTATTGTTTCTGTAAAGGGAAAAGAGGATATTGACTTCAAATGTGCAGTTAATTGACTTATTTGGAGTATTTGTGTGTGTGTGTGTGTGTGTGTGTGTGTGTGTGTGTGTGTGTGTGTGTGTGTGTGTGTGTACTCACCCAGTTGTTTTTGCAGGGGTCGAGTCATAGCTCCTGGCCCCGCCTCTTCATTGGTCACTACTAGGTTACTTTTCCTGCTCCATGAGCTTTATCATACCTCTTCTTAAAGTTATGTATGGATCCTGCCTCCACTACTATACTTCCCAGACTTTTCCAGTTCCTAGCAACTCTGTGACTGGTCCTCGTCCGACTGAATTCTTCTCATCAACTTCACATCATCTGCAAACAAGGACACTTCTGAGTCTATTCTTTCCGACATGTCGTTCACATATACCAGAAACAGCACCGGTCCTAGTACTGATCCCTGTGGAATCCCGCTCGTCACAGGCGCCCATTCTTACACCTCGCCACGGACCATGACTTGCTGTTGTCCTCCTGACAGGTATTCTCTGATCCATTGCAGTGCCTTCCCTGTTATACCTCCCTGGTCCTCCAGCTTTTGCACTAATCTCTTGTGGGGAACTGTGACAAACGCCTTCTTACAGTCCAAGAAAACGCAATCTACTCACCCCTATCTCTCTTGTCTTACTGCTGTCACCCTGTCATAGAACTCCAGTAGGTTTATGACACAGGATTTCCCGTCCCTGAAACCGTGCTGTTTGTCGTTGTTAAGCTCATTCCTTTCTAGGTGCTCCACCACTCTTCTCCTGATAATCTTCTCCATGACTTTGCATACTATACATGTCAGTGACACTGGTCTGTAGTTTAATGCTTCGTGTCTGTCTTCTTTTTTTAAAAATAAGGACTGCATTTGCTATCTTCCATACCTCAGGTGTTGAATATTGTTAATAGTACACATAGCGCCTATGTTTCCTCTCTCAGGACCCATGGAGAGATGTTATCCGGCCCCATCGCCTTTGAGGTATCTAGCTCACTCAGCAGCCTCTTCACTTCTTCCTCGGTACAACACTTGGTGGTGTACTCCACCTCTCTGTCTTTCTGGAGTCCCTTCTGTCTCCTATGTGAACACTTCTTTGAATCTCATATTGAGCTCCTCACATACTTCGTGGTCGTTTCTTGTGATTTACAACAGCTTCGGGTCAGATTTGGCTTTCGCTACTATGTTATTTTCGTATAGACGTTGGGCCTCCCTTCTTACCTGTGCATGTTCATTTCTGGCTCTACGACTACTTTCCTTATTCTCCTGGGTCCTTTGCCTTCTATACTTCTTCCATTCTCTAGCACACTTGGTTTTGGCCTCTCCTCCTCCCATTGCCTTTCCCTCTATGTCTCTGAGTCCCATTTGTACATGGTCATTGTCTCCCTTATTTTTTCCTGTAACTCTTGGTGGCATGGTTGTGCCTCTGCATGGGACCTGTCATATTCTCTACCTTCTCACCCCTCACTTCTATCCCTGCTCCCAACACTTCTTCCCCTTCATTCCTCATCCCTACTTGGTGGACTGATAGGGCCTTAGCATAAGTCTTGTCTCCTTCCTTTAAGTTGGGCTCCTCGTTAAGTATGGGTGTACCTGCTTCAGATGCCATGTCTCCTCTGGGCAATAGCCCTGTAACTCACTTCAGTATATTTACCTCATATTCTAGGGTCTGTATCCTGGCTTCTGCTGCTTCAGCTTGCAAGTCCATTTCTTCTTCTCTGCCTCCATCCTCTCTCCATTTTCACAGAAAGCTCACCTAGTTTGCTCTCCCACTCTTGTTTCATTCTTTTACATTGCTCTTCCATTAATTCTTCCTCACCAGGACCATCTTCCTCTCATCTCCTGAGCCTTCAACTTTCCCTCTGAGCCCCCATTTTTGTGTGTGTGTGTGTGCATGTGTTTACTGTGTGTGTGTGTGTGTGTGTTTGTGTGCATGCATGTGTGTGTGTGAGGTGCAGTTACCTATTTGTGATTCCAGGGGTCGAGTCATAGCTCCTGTGTGTGTGTGTTGTACTCACCTAATTGTACTCACCTAATTGTGGTTGCAGGGGTCGAGACTCAGCTCCTGGTCCCGCCTCTTCACTGATCGCTACTGGGTCCCTCTCCCTGCTCCATGAGCTTTATCATACCTCGTCTTAAAGCTATGTATGGTTCCTGCCTCCACTACATCACTTGCTAGACTATTGTGTGTTTGTTTGTGTGTGTGTGTTGTGTGTTGTGTGTGTGTTTGTGTGTTAGTTACCATTTTGTCCTAGGCACATGTCGATTGAACTGTGTGTGTTGTGTGTGTGTGTGTGTGTGTGTGTGTGTGTGTGTGTGTGTGTGTGTGTGTGTGTGTGTGTGTGTGTGTGTGTGTGTGTGTGTGTGTGTCACCTGGAGGTGATCAGCATGGGTGTCAAGCTTGTAGGTCAAAGGTTCAATACTCACTGCGCTCTCACTTATCGTGAGGCTGGCAGTGACATCGTGATCGCACATCTGGCACCCACGTCGTTGCCACTGCTTTGTTCGAAACTCTCGTACGAAATAGCACGACATAATTCCTAAACAAGATTTATTCTTTTTGATATGGAAAATTAATACGAAATTAACAGCGTTTTTTCCAATTTTATTATCTTCGTAAATTTGGAAGAGTAGAGTCCAATAACAAAGACTTATTTTAATAAAATATTTGAGTCATTTGTTGCCTTATGATAAAAATAATTTTAATAATATCGTCTATAATGTCATGTGTTCTATAATTTATTGATTTAATATAATTCAGCGATACTGGACTATACAGGGGTTGTTGTACCAACAGTGTTGTACTATCAGTGTTGTTCCACCTGTGTTGTACACCAGTGTTGTACCACCAGTGTTGTACCACCAGTGTTCTACCAGCAATGTTGTACCAAAGGTGTTGTATTACCAGTGTTGAACTACCAGTGTTGTACCAGCGATGTTGTACCTCTAGTGTTGTACTACCAGTGTTGTACCAGCAGTGTTATTCCAGCAGTGTTGTATCACCAGTGTTGTACCACCAGTGTTGTTCCACCAGTGTTGAACCCCCAGTGTTGTACCTCCAGTGTTGTACCAGCGGTGTTTGTACCTCCAGTGTTGTACTACCAGTGTTGTAGTACCAGTGATGTACCAGCAGTGGTGTTTCCCCTGTGTTGTTCCACCTGTGTTGTACCACCAGTGTTGTACCACCAGTGTTGTACTACCAGTGTTGTACCTGCAGTGTTGTTCCACCTGTGTTGTTCCACCTGTGTTGTACCACCAGTGTTGTACTACCTAGAAAGATCTGGCAACAACTAAAACAGTTGGGGTATAGCCATAAACCCGTAGATAGATCTAACATAGTACTAAATATTAATAACGAGGTATGCCACGATACAACTAAAGTGGCAAATTGTTTTAATTCATACTACACAACCAGTGTTGTACCAGCAGTGTTCTACCATCTGCGTTCTATCACCAGTGTTCTAACACTAGTGTTCAACCACCAGTGTTTTACCACCAGTGTTCTACCACCAGTGTTCTACCACCAATGTTCTACCACAACTGTTCTACCACCAGTGTTCTACTACCAGTGTTCTACCACAAGTGTTCTACCACTAGTGTTCTACCACCAGTGTTCTACCACCAGTGTTCTACCACCAGTGTTTTACCACTAGTTTCTACCACCAGTGTTCTATCACCTGTTCTACCACCAGTGTTCTACCACCAGTGTTCTACCACCAGTGTTCTATCACCAGTGTTATATCTCCAGTGTTCTACCACCAGTGTTCTACCACCAGTGTTCTACCACCAGTGTTCTACCACCAGTGTTCTACCACCAGTGTTCTACCACAGTGTTTACCACTAGTGTTCTACCACCAGTGTTCTATTACCAGTGTTCTACCACCAGTGTTCTACCACCAGTGTTTTACCACTAGTTTTCTACCACCAGTGTTCTATCACCTGTTCTACCACCAGTGTTCTACCACCAGTGTTCTAACACCAGTGTTCTATCACCAGTGTTCTATCTCCAGTGTTCTACCACCAGTGTTCTACCACCAGTGTTCTACCACCAGTGTTCTACCACCAGTGTTCTACTACCAGTGTTCTACCACCAGTGTTTTACCACTAGTGTTCTACCACCAGTGTTCTATTACCAGTGTTCTACCACCAGTGTTCTACCACCAGTGTTCTACCACCAGTGTTTTACCACTAGTGTTCTACCACCAGTGTTCTATTACCAGTGTTCTACCACCAGTGTTCTACCACCAGTGTTCTACCACCAGTGTTTTACCACTAGTTTTCTACCACCAGTGTTTATCACCTGTTCTACCACCAGTGTTCTACCACCAGTGTTCTACCACCAGTGTTCTATCACCAGTGTTATATCTCCAGTGTTCTACCACCAGTGTTCTACCACCAGTGTTCTACCACCAGTGTTTTACCACCAGTGTTCTACCACCAGTTTTCTACCACCAGTGTTTTACCACTAGTGTTCTACCACCAGTGTTCTATTACCAGTGTTCTACCACCAGTGTTCTACCACCAGTGTTTTACCACTAGTTTTCTACCTCCAGTGTTCTACCACCAGTGTTCTACCACCAGTGTTCTACCACCAGTGTTCTATCACCAGTGTTCTATCTCCAGTGTTCTACCACCAGTGTTCTACCACCAGTGTTCTACCACCAGTCTTCTACCACCAGTGTTCTACCACCAGTTTTCTACCACCAGTGTTTTACCACTAGTGTTCTACCACCAGTGTTCTATTACCAGTGTTCTACCACCAGTGTTCTACCACCAGTGTTCTACCACCAGTGTTCTACCACCAGTGTTCTACCACCAGTGTTTTACCACTAGTGTTCTACCTCCAGTGTTCTACCACCAGTGTTCTTCCACCAGTGTTCTACCACTAGTGTTCTATCGCTCTGGGTTGACCTGGACTGACCTTTCTGTCAGCGAGGAGTCTCACCCGCAGGTGAGATTGGCTGGGATTCCCTCAGGAGTGGTGACCTCAGCTGGAGTGGGCAGGAAGTATGGGCAGGTGGGGCAGTGGGTACCCACTTCTGGAGTCATGTGGGCAGCACCTGGGGAGGGAGAGAGAGAGTCTCATTACACATTACCATGGTTGGAACAATATAGTGACTGGTACAACACCATGGCTTCAACAGTACTGAGGACGCAACGATAGCTTTGCCGGTACAATACCGTGGTTAGAACACTGCCATCTCTAGACCAAAACTGTGGCTGGATCAACACCATAGTTGGATCAATACCGTGGCTGGAACAACACCATAGTTGGATCAATACCGTGGCTGGAACAACACCATAGTTGGATCAATACCGTGGCTGGAACAACTTACAACTAAGTATGTATGTAACAATACCGTGGCTAGAGCAATTCACAGCCAAAGCACAATAACGAGGCTGGAACAATGCACAACATAGTCACAATATGTAGGCTGGAACAATGCACAACTATGTCACAATATCGAGGCTGGAACAATGCACAACTATGTCACAATACGTGGCTGGAACAATGCCAACTATGTCACAATATCGAGGCTGGAACAATGCACAACTATGTCACAATATCGAGGTGGAACAATGCACAATATGTACAATATCGAGGTGGAACAATGCACAATATGTCACAATATCGAGGCTGGAACAATGCACAACTATGTCACAATATCGAGGCTGGAACAATGCACAACTATGTCACAATATCGAGGCTGGAACAATGCACAACTATGTCACAATATCGAGGCTGGAACAATGCACAACTATGTCACAATATCGAGGCTGGAACAATCACAACTAAGTCACAATACCTTGGCTGGAAAATTCCAACTAAGTTACTGTTCCGAGGCTGGAACAATTCACAAGTAATTCACAACTCGTAGATGAAGGTCAGGAGTGTTTGGGTCGGTTAGGCAGGTTTGTCGAGCCACTCGCAACATGATAATAGTGAACAATGGAGCGAAACATCGTCAACGTTTCTCCTTCATTTCGGGTGTTGGCTCTAAATTATTTGATGAAAAAAAATGTGCTTAAACTCCATTGTTTTTAAATTCACTCCTTCATTATGCATAATTTCCCGACACTCGGATGAATAATGTTCATTCATGTTCATGGTGAACATGAATTTTCCCCTTGAATAAATATTAAACATAACATTTAAAATAATTTCATTTGTTCACCAGTTTACAGACACGTAATTGTGTTCAGTCGTGTTCACACCATGAATTTTTAACACTGGTAATTTTATATATTATATCCGCAGAGGCGAGTGCCAGTAATAAAAATTATATAATTTTTAATTAGTTTTTACGTGTTGACTTTTTTTATAATTTAGGATTTATATATATATATATATATATATATATATATATATATATTAAAATATATATATATATATATATATATTATGCATATGGAATAAAAGCATTAACATTTGGAATGAAGCTTTTATCAGCTATATCTATAACAATGGCAGTTAAGTGCATGGGCTGGTGACATGCGGGCCGCGGCTCAAGTGCGGCCCACCTGACTGCAGAATGCGGGTAGCTTTAGATTTTTTTGCAATTTTTTTACCTAATTAGCTAGCGCACGCGAATCTGTACACTTGTGTACTAACAAAGTTGATTAAATTGTTTTATAAGCATCTTTACTGCTACTGCAAACCCATCGTTTTTTAATTAATTAGCTTTAATTCACTACTTAAATAACCAAACTTATGACGACGTTTCGCTCATAAGTTTTAGTGTCCTGTGGACGGGTTGTTTGTGTATTGTTCCAGTCACAATATTGTGCCTTTTTATGCTTTATTTCACAGTTCCAATCAATAAAAAAATAGTGATTAAGACATATGTCTTAATCACTAACTGAAGTGGTCAGTCCTTCAGGGACTGACCACTTCATAGTTCCAAGGTTAATGGACTGATTACATCATCTTCATTTCACTACTACATCTCCTGCCTCTGTATTTGACTGAAGAAGCCGACTGTGTAGTGCCTCTCGTTTAAACAGTAAAGATACACAACTGTTGCACATGTGTCTTAATCATCAACTTTTCGTTATTTTATACCATTTTCAACAAAGTGATCTACTGTGAAAATATTTAGACGACCTATGTGAGTGAGGAGGAAGAGAGATTTCAGCCAGTACTCAGCGGAAGACCTCGATGTAGACTGCAAAGTCTACTGTTAACTGTCTGTCCAGTGTATGTGTTTAACAGGCTGCCGTCCCACTCTCATCTGTTGGAACGGGAGCACCTTCCAGGCTGACGAAAACACTTTCACCATCACTCATTCAACATGGTCTCAGATACTGAAAACACAAAGTGAAGAGATTATCAGAGGCTACTGACTGCACTCTCTGGTTGACCGGGTGGCGCAGAGGCAAGAATTCTGGTGGATCCACCAATGTAACTCTTCTTTATAAGATAGAACATTTATAATCACTTCTGACGATCATTGAAGATGTTATAAACACCTTTGATCAAATACAAACAGTACTGACAATTTTTAGAAAACAAATGTTATAGGCACTAGGGTCAAAAATGGAAAGGGACTGATGTTTACCCCTGTTTTCAGAACAGATGCTATAAACACTTGTGATCAAATCCAAACTGCACTCATGCTGACAGTGTTTCCAGAGCAGATTTTAAATACACCTGGAGTCGAATCCGCATGGTAGAGATGTATAAACGCCGAATGCTAATTAAGTACAAGGACATCCTCATCTGCCATTGATGCTTCAGAGGCTTGACACTGACAAGTGAGTGTTAACTACCCTCGTTCACTGATGCCGATTAGTTGTTAGAGTGCTGATTAGTTGTTAGAGTGCTGATGAGTTGGTAGGTGACGCAAGCATTAGCTTCGACTCGTGTAACACCAAATTACGTTCCCTTGTGTCCGGGCAGTATATTTGCATTGCATTAGTTGAATATTGTGATGGAACAGAGAGGAAGGGATGGCAAAAGCTGACTCTGATCTGGAACGGCTGAGTGGAGAAGGAATGGAAGGGGAATAAGGACGGAAATTGCAACAGAATGAGTGATTGGAGTGGAGAAGAAAGAGGGAAGCAAAAGTAAGTTTAAAGAGGGGAGTTGAAAGAGTGGACGATGAAGAAGAAGGGGTTAAAGAAAGAGAGGAGAGGGTGATATAGAGAGGATTCCATGAAGGGAAGTATGGGAGAAAGGGTCAGATAAGAGGTGAGGTCAGGTGGCAATATCCTGTGAATCGTCAGGGGCACAGCTTCCATTAAGGATCTCCCGAGGTTGTATTGTCGTCTGTGTGTACTCACCTAGTTGTACTCACCTAGTTGTACTCATCTACTTGTATTCACCTAGTTGTATTCATCGAGTTATACTCACCGAGTTGTACTCACCGAGTAGTACACCGAGTTTTGATCACCGAGTTGTGAATGTGGAGATCGAGCCTTAGCTCTTGGCCCAGCCTCCTAGACCACTTTGATCGGCATCACTGACTGACTTCTTGGCCTTTTCGCATCTACTTCTGAAGCTGTGCATTGAGTTTGCCTCCACTGTCTCATACACGTCATTTCACTTCTCAGTCACCCTGAGACTAAAGAAATTGTTCTTTGCATCCCTATGGCTCATCTGTCTTCAGCTTTCACCTGTGTTTCCATGATCCTGGTTCTCTTAATTAAGACAATCTGTCCCTTTGAGTCCTGTCAATTCCTCTTAAGATTTTGTACGTAGTAGTCATGTATATTCTTGTCCTTCTTTCCTCTAAGTTGTGCGTACTCAACTATTGTGGCTCCTCTGTGTGTGTGTGTGTGTGTGTGTGTGTGTGTGTGTGTACTCACCTATTTGTGTTTGCAAGGGTCGATTCATGTTTCCGCCCCGCCGGGAATTGAACTCGGACCCTCCGTGCGCACAGCGAGAGCTTTAGCCACCAGGCCACCGGGACGCGCGCGCGCGTGTGTGTGTGTGTGTGTGTGTGTGCGCATTTGTTTGTTTTTAGAGATGTATCGGATGTGAACATTTAGATATCCAAAGATGCATTGTATTAGGATACCTTACTTATTTTGCGGATGTGGATATCTGTTTACAGTAAAATGCGGATGTAAGAAATTGTGCAGATGTTCCGCTGATGCGGATATCCGATACATCTCTAATGTGTGTATGTACAGCAGGGCCCCGCTTTACGGCGTTTCACCTTATGGCATTCCGCTAATATGGCAATTTCAAATTATGACCAAAACTCTGTTTGAGAGAGAGAGAGAGAGAGAGAGAGAAGAGAAAAAGGAGAGAGAGAGAGAGAGAGAGAGAGAGAGAGTGTGTACTCACCTAATTGTACTCACCTAATTATGGTTGCAGGGGTCGAGACTCAGCTCCTGGCCCCGCCTCTTCGCTGTCTGCTACTGGGTCTCTGCTCTCCCTGCTCCATGAGCTTTATCATACCTTGTCTTAAAACTATGTATGGTTCCTGCCTCCACTATATCTTTCTCTAGACTATTCCACTTCCTGACTACTCTGTGGCTGAAGAAATGCTTCCTGACATCCCTTTGACTCATCTGAGTCTTCAGCTTCCAGTTGTGTCCCCTTGTTTCTGTGATCCCTCTCTGAAACATCCTGTCACTACCTACCTTGTCAATTCCCCGCAGTATTTTGTATGTCGTTATCATGTCTCCTCTGACCCTTCTTTCCTCCAGTGTTGTTAGTCCTAGTCGTAAGCTCCTCTCTTTTATATGTGCGGGTTGTGTGTGTATTGTTCCATTCACGGTATTGTGCCTTTTTGTTATTTATTGTTAGTCCTATTTCCCTCAATCTTTCTTCATAAGACAGACCCCTGAGTTGTGGAACTAATCTTGTCGCAAACCTTTGCACTTTCTCTAGTTTCTTTACGTGCTTGACCAAGTGTGGGTTCCAGACTGGTGCTGCATATTCTAGTATGGGCCTGACGTACACGGTATACAGTGTCTTGAACGATTCCTTGTTAAGGTAACGGAACGCTAATCTTAGGTTTGCCAGTCGCCCATATGCTGCCGCAGTTATCTGGTTGATGTGTGCCTCCGGAGACGTGCTTGGCGTTATACTCACTCCAAGGTCTTTCTCCTTTGCGAGGTTTGTAGCCTTTGTCCGCCTAGCTTGTACTCTGTCAGCGGTCTTCTTTGCCCTTCTCCGATCCTCATGACTTTGCATTTGGAGGGATTGAATTCAAGAAGCCAATTGCTAGTGTGTGTGTACTCACCTAATTGTGGTTGCAGGGGTCGAGACTTACCTCGTGTGTGTGTGTGAGTATATGTGTGTGTGTGTGTACTCACCTAGTTGTGGTTACAGGGGTCGAGACATAGCTCCTGGCTGTGTGTGTGTGTGTGAGTGAGAGTGAGAATGGGTGAGTGAGAGAGTTCAATAATTTTAAATAAGATGAGATACCTCGATGTATATACAAACTAAAAGATAAAATTTGAGTGTATTTAAACACAGATATACACAACAAACATCATTTTCATTATATATACTCTCTGAGATATACACAGTATAAACACTCATACATATACACACTTCATAAACAACTCTTTATATACTTAGACATACAGAAATAACAACAGTAATAATAATAATAACCATAAGAGTAATAAAAGTAGAAAATAATAACTTAATCCACACGTTGTGTTCTATAACTGGTATGAGTTTAATGTTCATAGTCGAAGAATGGGACTCCTTGAACAATAAAACACTAGACATAACTGCCATAAAGTCTTAGCAATTAACCAAAGTTCTACGGGAATTAAGGCCTGGTCTTGGAGGGAGCATAAACTTGGTAGCTGGGAGGCCTGGTCTTGGAGGGAGCATAAACTTGGTAGCTGGGAGGCCTGGTCTTGGAGGGAGCATCAACTTGGTAGCTGGGAGGCCTGGTCTTGGAGGGAGCATCAACTTGGTAGCTGGGAGGCCTGGTCTTGGAGGAGCATCAACTTGGTAGCTGGGAGGCCTGGTCTTGGAGGGAGCACCAACTTGGTAGCTGGGAGGCCTGGTCTTGCAGGGAGCATAAACTTGGTAGCTGGGAGGCCTGGTCTTGCAGGGAGCATAAACTTGGTAGCTGGGAGGCCTAGTCTTGGAGGGAGCATCAACTTAGTAGCTGGGAGGCCTGGTCTTGGAAGGAGCATCGAGGATCGTTTGAAACTCACACTACCCAAAAACCTTTACTATTGTAATATTTTAAAATGCATTTTGTAGCTCCTTGAGCTTGTGGTTTACCCTGGTGTTGTGCAACACCATGAGCTTGTGGTTTACCATGGTGTTGTGCAACACCATGAGATTGTGGTTTACCATGGTGTTGTGCAACACCATGAGATTGTGGTTTATCATGGTGTTGTGCAACACCATGAGCTTGTGGTTTACCATGGTGTTGTGCAACACCATGAGATTGTGGTTTACCATAGTGTTGTGCAACACCTTGAGATTGTGGTTTATCATGGTGTTGTGCAACACCTTGAGATTGTGGTTTATCATGGTGTTGTGCAACACCATGAGATTGTGGTTTACCATGGTGTTGTGCAACACCATGAGATTGTGGTTTACCATGGTGTTGTGCAACACCTTGAGATTGTGGTTTATCATGGTGTTGTGCACACCATGAGCTTGTGGTTTACCATGGTGTTGTGCAACACCATGAGCTTGTGGTTTACCATGGTGTTGTGCAACACCTTGAGCTTGTGGTTTTCCATGGTGTTGTGCAACACCTTGAGATTGTGGTTTACCATGGTGTTGTGCAACACCATGAGCTTGTGGTTTACCATGGTGTTGTGCAACACCATGAGATTGTGGTTTACCATAGTGTTGTGCAACACCTTGAGATTGTGGTTTATCATGGTGTTGTGCAACACCTTGAGATTGTGGTTTACCATGGTGTTGTGCAACACCATGAGCTTGTGGTTTTTCCATGGTGTTGTGCAACACCTTGAGATTGTGGTTTTTCCATGGTGTTGTGCAACACCTTGAGATTGTGGTTTACCATGGTGTTGTGCAACACCTTGAGCTTGTGGTTTTTCCATGGTGTTGTGCAACACCATGAGATTGTGGTTTACCATGGTGTTGTGCAACACCTTGAGATTGTGGTTTACCATAGTGTTGTGCAACACCTTGAGATTGTGGTTTGCCATGGTGTTGTGCAACACCTTGACATTGTGGTTTACCATAGTGTTTTGCAACACAATGAAATTGTGGTTTTACTTGGGCTTTTGCCTCATTATGAAATAGTTGCTTATACGCGGGTTTCACTTCTATTTGCTGTGGTATCTCGCCTTTTGGACCAGTCAACACATGACCGTTAAGCATGAGTGATTTTTTTTCGTAATCCTTATTTTTATATGTGGCAAACCCGTACCCACGGTGTCCCCTGACTCCCCGTGGCATCGTCAGGTTTATTAAACCGCCGGATTTTTGCAGAAGCAGTTTTACACTCCTGTACCTGCACAACGATGGGACATTGACTATAAATACCCCATACCCTGTGGGGTTGGGGACGTTGATGGGGAGGGTAACGGGGTTGGGGAGGGTAATGGGGTTGGAGAGGGTAATGGGGTTGGGGAGGGGCTGTGAAACACCAGCATCATCAGTGGTGGCAGGTACTAGCTCACCACTCACCACTGTGTTACTGGTGCTGGTAAGTAGTGTCTTGTGAAAACTGGTATAGAAGCATCGCCAGGTGTAGTACAATGCCCCAAGCACAGTCACAACGACACACAGAAGAACCAGCATCACCTGGGAGGATAAAGTACCCTGGCAGGATTCTTTCATCTCCTTGAGGAGAATCTCCAGTTCCTTAACATCGTTGCTGGCTTGGTACCACCTGAAGATGATTCCCAGAACAGGCCAGGCGTTTGGAGCTCACTAAGGGCTCACCTGGCTTCCAGGGAGCTCTAATGGGGCATAACTATCACAATAAACAATTATCCCCATCCCAGGGATCCCACACATTTTGTGAATCAACGATTCACAAGCCCAGGAGGCTTCCTGGACCTCCATTTGGAGTCGAGTCCGGTCCTCTTCTAGCTCCTGCACCCCACTCATGTGATGAACAGTGATAGTGAAAGATGTATAGTGATGGTGATATATGGGATGAATAGTGATAGTGAAATATGTATAGTGATGGTGATACATATCATGAATAGTGATAGTGAAAGATATATAGTGAAGGTGATATATGTGATGAATAGTGATATTAAAAGATGTATAGTGATGGTGATATATGTGATGAATAGTGATAGTGAAAGATGTATAGTGATGGTGATATATGTGATGAATAGTGATAGTGAAAGATGTATAGTGATGTGATATATGTGATGAATAGTGATAGTGAAAGATGTATGTGATGGTGATATTTGATGAATAGTGATAGTAAGATGTATATGAGGTGATATATGTGATGAATAGTGAAAAAAATGTATAGTGATGGTGATATATGTGATGAATAGTGATAGTGAAAAGATGAAAGTTATATAAAGATGTATAGTGATGGTGATATATGTGATTAGAATAGTGATAGTGAAAGATGTATAGTGATGGTGATATATGGATGAATAGTGATAGTGAAAGATGTATAGTGATGTGATATATGTGATGATAGTGATAGTGAAGATGTAGTGATGGTGATATATGTGATGAATAGTGATAGTGAAAGATGTATAGTGATGGTGATATATGTGATGAATAGTGATAGTGAAAGATGTATAGTGATGGTGATATATATGATGAATAGTGATAGTGAAAGATGTATAGTGATGGTGATATATGTGATGAATAGTGATAGTGAAAGATGTATAGTGATGGTGATATATATGATGAATAGTGATAGTGAAAGATGTATAGTGATGGTGATATATGTTATGAATAGTGAAAGATGTATAGTGATGGTGATATATGTGATGAATAGTGATAGTGAAAGATGTATAGTGATAGTGATATATGTGATGAATAGTGATAGTGAAAGATGTATAGTGATGGTGAAAATGTGGTGAATAGGATAGTGAAAGATGTATAGTGATGGTGATTTATGTGATGAATAGAGATAGTGAAAGATGTATAGTGATGGTGATATATGTGATGAATAGTGATAGTGAAAGATGTATAGTGATGATGATATGTGATGAATATGATAGTGAAAGATGTATAGTGAAGGTGATATATGTGATGAATAGTGATATTAAAAGATGTATAGTGATGGTGATATATTGATGAATGTGATAGAAGATGATAGTGATGGTGATATGTGATGAATAGTGATAATGAAAGATGATAGTGATGGTGATATATTGGTGAATAGTGATAGTGAAATATGTATAGAAGGTGATATATGTGATGAATAGTGATAGAAAGATATATGTAGGTGAGTGTGTGTGTGTGAGATGTGAGAGAGATGAGAGGAGAGAGAGAGAGAGAGAGAGAGAGAGAGAGAGAGAGATTTCAATGTACATACAGTGCACCCCCGGTTCTCGTTATTAATCCGTTCCAGAGGGCTTAATGAACACCGAATATAACGAACTCCGAATCTATTTTCCCCATAAGAAATAATGGAAATAAAATTAATCTGTTCCACACACCCAAAAGTATTAAAATAAAATATGTTTTTACAACATATAGACATTAAATTACACACAATTTTATGAGAAATAAAGAAATAATAGTACAATAACATGTCACTTACACTTATCGAAGAGTTGTTGATGTGTGGAAGACGGGAGGAGGGGATAGGATGGAGTAGTATGCTAGTGTTTGGAAGGGAATCCCCCCTATTAACACTGTAGGTGGCAAGTTCTTTTCTTGGGCCACTGGCTTTTTTCCTTTAATGCCACTAGGACCAGGTTGAGAATCACTGGAACCCTCTCTAACAAAAAATCTGTCCAGGGAGCTCTGCGTCTGGCGCCTCTCTAAAACATCCCTGAAATGGGACACCACATTGTCATTGTACATGTGGCCAACACGGCCTGTGTGTGTGTGTGTGTGTGTGTGTGTGTCGTAATTATCTTTTTGTAGCTACAAGAGCAGAGCTATGCTGTTGGTGTCTCGCCTTCAATAATATGTTCATCATATAAGTTTTAAACAGTGCCGTTGGTTAATCGTCCTGTTTACAAAGAAAAATTTGCTGGTATCACTTGACCTGCACGTTTTCCTCAAGTCATATGTGTAGCCTCTTATTATCCCTGTTGTAAATACTAAGTAATCTTCTCTATCTACTCTTTCATGTTTTCTCAAGAACTTATATGTGGTTATCATGTCTCTTCTTACTTCAATCAGCATACATTTTTTTCACTTTTTCTTCATAATAGTTTTTAACCTTGCTAGACATTTTGTAGAAAATACACACACGTGCATCATCTTGGTATCTTTATTGAGAGACTTTCTTGTTTATTAGGTTTTTCAGTAAGATGTGACGATCTACTGGGAGTAACATACATCCACTAGTGGGCTTCGCCAGCACCTCCTGCATCGCTCCACAACTGCTGCATCTCTCCACATCTTCCACTGGCTCCACTATAAAGGTCTTCCTCCTCATGCTTCTTCATTAGATTGTGGAAGCAGGCAGTCGTACTTATATCTTAAGTTGGAGAGATCCTTCAAAGGGAGTGCTATGATACTGTACAGGGAGTCCATCACTATTTTTTGGATCAAGTCTGATTCTCTCTCATTCCCCAAGAACTGTATGATTCTTGTGGGTTCACTCTTTCCTATGATTATAGCAAAATTGAGCTGCAGCGTAGTAATGCCTGTTACATTAACTGAAAAAAATGAAAATATTTTTGTTGCTTTCCAGAAACCCCTGTAGTTTTTGTCATTAATGTAATTTTAACCTCACCATATCGTAAAAGTGAGAGATTGTGTAAGGAGCACTTTGCACCAGCTCTACAAAGTTGCAGTTACAAGTCTGCACTTTTACTGACTTCCACATTCTGTGTACAAATCATTTCGATGTGTGTAGCCCCAACCGTTCTTCGGTCCACTCTTATATAGGAATGCCGACTCCACACATCTTTCTTGGATATGTTTTCAGAGGTATTGTCCAGCACACCTCTCCATGAAATAAGTTTTTACCTGTTTCCATTGATTTAGTAATGAGTTTGGGTGGCAGTTTTCTCAGTGCTGCCGTCCTTAATGTTAGAAACCAGGGAGATATATAACTTGGATCCTTTGTGTTTGTTTACTACGTTTACTATGTTTACTACGCTCATGTTTTTTTCAAAGATCGTCAGTCCTCTTTAATTTTCAATTTTGTATTTTTTTGTATTGAAACGAGTTCTTTTGCTTACACATTTAGGAAGCTACAGTTTAGCTTTTCACATACTTTATCATAATCCGTTAGTGTCCTTCCTTCCACACTGTCTTATTACTTGGTTCGTTATTGTATTTTCTTCTCGACTTGCATATCATTTTCAGATTATTCCTCCATTTCCCTTCTGGTCCTGGTTTAATCTTTATGGTCTTTCTGTATATTTTCGTTTCTATTAATTTTTAGGCTTCACTTCCTTGCAGTGCCTGTTGAATCTCCGGTTCTCAGTGTTCCTCGTCTGTTTCTCTTCGCGTAAAAATGAATCTTGTCGTGTCTGATCACTTGTGTTACGCATCATCATTATTAAGGAGTTACCAACACGGGGAAACTACAGTGGTTGATGGATTATTTTTTGGCTCGCGTTTTCTCTGCCAAAGTTTCCACGTGATAAGTTGAGAATGCCTCTTCTGATCAGCTTCAACCTTCCAGTGTTGTTTTTTCTTACAGCAAAGTTTGGAATGTAATTGGGCTGCGTAGGTACCAGTTTTATAAATAACAAAATAGTAGTTTCCACGTGATAAGTTGAGAATGTCTCGTCTGATTACCTTCAAACTTTCATGGCTGGTGTATCCTTCTTACAGGAATGTTCAAATTGTTATTGAGAGACAGAGACACACGGACAAACAGAGAAATAGACAGAAAAAATAGATGAAAACACATTAACAATTAAGGTTCCACATGGTAAACGAATCATCAATACATTAAGTAGGATCAAGGCTGCTACAAACACAATCTGTAATAGATATCCAATTTCTTTATAACGTTTCGAATATTTCTTCATCTATCATCAGATTCAAAAATATATTACAATAAAGTAAGGGACGGTTTAAAAAAAATCTGTCTACATCATGAGTAACATAACTAACAAAGTTTAATCAATATGACTGATAACAGATTTATGTGAAAATTTACTTATACACAGACAACTTATTTTAAAGATTATACTAAAAATTTCAGAACCAAATTCCATAATTTTGGTTGAAAAACTCGAATGGGAACATATAAAATCAACACTAAAAGAAATAATACAGGTTAATTTCTAAATTAAACTTAAATGAAAATGAATAATGACAAGTGTTTCCTGACGCGGGTCTTAGATGACGACCCGCCATTAGAGGTTTAAGTCATCTGACCGAGGCCTTCCGTTGGCTTACCGGTCCACCCCTTTAAAAATTATGGTCATAGTTATAACCATTTAGTATATAGTATAGACTACCCAAAATTTATAATTTTGAAACCCAAATCTTTTAAAGAATAAAGTAATCAGGGTGTAATGTTATGTAAATTATTTTATAATATAAAACAAACTATCTTTAATGTTATAGAGACAAACAAGATTTTTAGGATTTTTTTAAAGAGTATAAAAATTTTGCTATACAAGAAAACTTTTATATATTTCAGGTTTCTTGTTCTGTTTGTATATCATTTTCTAGTCGAGTTTTTTTGTCTAAATTATTTAATTTGGTTCTGAAATTGCTAGTGTAATCTTTATAATATGTTTGCATAGAAAGTCGTTTTAATTTAAGTTTGTTATAAATTATACTGATTGAATTATTTTAGTTATTTTACTTGATTTATGATGCAATATATATATTAGAGTCTAATAATGAATGAAGAAGCATCCGAAACGTTTATAAAGGAACTGGATAACCATTAAAGACGGTGATTGTCTCAGCCTTGATCCTACTTTACACACACATGCGCGTGCGCGCGCATGCACACGCATGTACACACACGCACACACACACGCACGCACACGCAAGCACACGCACACACACGCACACACACACACCAGGCGGGGCCAGGAGCTGTGAATCGACCCCTGCAACCACAACTAGGTGAGTACACACACACTCACAGACCAGTGTCACTGGCATGTATAGTATGCAAAGTCGTGGAGAAGATTATCAGGGACGGGAAATCCTGTGTCACAAACCTACTGGAGTTCTATGACAAGGTGACAGCAGTTAGACAAAGAGAGAGAGGGGTGGGTAGATTGCATTTTTTTGGACTGTAAGAAGGCGTTTGACACAGTTCCACACAAGAGATTAGTGCAAAAGCTGGAGGACCAGGCAGGAATAACAGGGAAGGCACTGCAATGGATCAGGGAATTCCTGTCGGGAAGACAACAGCGAGTCATGGTACGTGGTAAGCTGTCAGAGTGGGCGCCGGTGACGAGCGGGGTTCCACAGGGGTCAATCCTAGGACCGGTGCTGTTTCTGGCATATGTGAACGACATGACGGAAGGAATAGACTCAGAAGTGTCCCTGTTTGCAGACGATGTGAAGTTGATGAGAATTCAATCGGACGAGGACCAGGCAGAACTACAAAGGGATGTGGACAGATCGCAGGCCTGGTCCAGAAACTGGCTCCTGGAGTTCAACCCCAACCAAGTGACAAGGCATGAAGATTGGGGAATGGCAAAGAACCGCAGACGGAGTACAGTCTAGGGGGCCAGAGACTACAAACCTCATTCAAGGAAAAGGATCTTGGGGTGAGTATAACACAGGGCACATCTCCTGAGGTGCACGTCAACCAAATAACTGCTGCAGTATACGGGTGGCTAGCAAACATAAGATTAGTATTCCGACATCTCAATAAGGTATTGTTCAGGACCCTGTACACCGTGTACGTTAGGCCTCTATTAGAGTATGCAGCACCAGTTTGGAACCCGCACCTAGCCAAGCACGTAAGTAACTTAGAGAAAGTGCAGAGGTTTCGAACGAGACTAGTTCCGGATTAAGCGGCATATCATACGAGGAGAGGTTAAGGGAAATCGACCTGACGATACTGGAGGACAGTAGAGATAGGGGAGATATGATAACTACGTATAAAATACTGAGATGAATCGACAAGGTGCACAGGGACAGGATGTTTCAGAGATGGGACACACCAACAAGGGGTCACAGTTATAAGTTGAAGACTCAGATGAATCACAGGGATGTTAGGAAGTATTTCTTCAGTCACAGAGTTGTCAGGAAGTGGAAAAGTCTTGGAAGTAATGTAGTGGAGGCAGAATCCATTCTTTGCTTTAAGAAGAGGTACGATAAAGCTCATGGAGCAGTGAAGTGAACAACCCCACACACCACACAACACAACACACACACACACACACACAACACACACACACAAAACCAACATAGATTAAAATTTACATATTATATATATATATATATATATATATATATATATATATATATATATATATATATATATATATAATATATAATAATTTCATTTCTCACCCATTTTTTCCTCTTCACGAGTCGTCTTAAATTCTTGTTTTCTTTTTTAAGTTGTTACATCGTTCATGGTGCCTAGATTATGAGATCGATCGCTCTTATCTTCCTTCAGGTTAGTTAGAGAGGAGCCTTCCATCCCCTCCTCCCCACACCCACAACTTGGACAATAAAAACACGGGGGAAACTTAGCGAATTGTGTGTTTTTATTTACGAGTTTGGACTTATCTCTCGTCAAGTTTTTCTCTTGTGTTGTTAAGGTATCTTTTTTTTGTTGTTGCTGTAGACGGTAGCAGTGTCTTTTGTTGCTAGTACCGCTGCTAGCATTGTATGTGACCAGTTTGAGCTAAATCTAAAACCTTTATTATAGCCACCACTGCTGAGTCGGTAGTGTAGAAGTTTTGCAAATGCCTGCCCCGGTTCCAGCCTCCGTAACTCTTATATGTATATATATATATATATATATATATATATATATATATATATATAGTATATATATATATTAAATAGCTATATATAATATATATTTCAGTGCCATTACACGGTAAACTCTCAAAGCAAGAACTCGATTAAAAAATCCTTGTCTACAAATTCTCTTATACACATAGAATTTTTTCTCATTTATGTTACAGTGTGAAAATTCAGCATAATTTTTACCAGAGGAACTTTAGAAAACTTGCCTAACCTTGTTACAAGAAGCGCAATTTAATTTAGCATAATCCAACTAAATATTTTAGATAAGTTTACAATAATTTAATAATAAACAAACACAATGAAATATATCTTTTGTTAGGTTCAGGATGATTTTTGCAAAATCATTGCATACACAAATTTTCACTTGCCTTATTCGGAAAGAAGAGCGTTGCTATTTAATCCAAAATCGCAAATTTTACCTAGGGAGGTACGAACTCTGGAACTGAGTTGGGAACCCTCATCCTCGGAGAAAAGAATGAACTTACTTCAGGGGAAACTCAAAGTTCTCCCTGAAGCTGTTTGAATATTGTTTTCTCTTACCACCTCCTATATTTTATATTTTGTGGAAACTTTATTTAAAGACAAAATACATTGACAAAAATAAAATAGGGCGTAGAACAACATAGATAACAACTCAGAGCTACATCTCGAATACTTCGTCCAGCTCCCCGGCGGTGGGCTGCGTGCCCAGAATGCTGCAGGCATTTCCCCTCTGATTCACAACAGTGAGTCTCTGAAAGAGGAAGCTGGCTGCCCTGTGGTCCTTGGTTTCTATGATGAGTTTTTCACCCAGCTCTTTGAGGAACTTGAGAGCACACTTGCACGGGGAAAGGCCTTCATATTTGCGGGTCTTCTGGGTCTCCCTGTGGCTGGCAGCTCCACCTCCTTCAGCTACGGAGTATGGCAAGTAGGTGTTTGGCCGGGTCAACATTTGGAGAAGACCCGGGCCGGACATACCGGCGTACCTACAACAACAGTAGGTGTCTGCCAGTGTGGCGGCACAGGTATTGTCCCAGGCAATCTGCTTCGCCTAGGCGAAGAGCAGCACCAATCCGAATGGCCTGTGAGCCGAGTCGAGTGCCCAGGGAGTAACTGGGAACAGCTAGAAGGAAATCTCCTGAATGTGGTGCCTTCACCTCTAGGAGACGAGCTTTGTCCTTTTCTGAAGCGTTGGTGAGCATTGTCTTGGCGATTTTTTCTATGATCGGTTTGTCCCAGTGGGTCTGTTTGTGCTCTTTGGGAGGAGCTATTCTACTGGAGGAGTGTGCAAGAATGTTCCACCGCACGGCTGCGTCAATGGACATGGGGTCTTGAGCTCCTACCGCGCTCTCAAGCGTTCGGGGACAATCTTCTTGACTAATCCACTGGAAGCCAAACACGAGAACAGAAATGCAGGTAAAGCTACCTGCGTTGCTTTGCGCACCCCTATACCTCCCAGTCGAACTGAGAGGGTTGCCTGATCCCATTGCTGATCTTCAAGTGACAGATTCAGTGCCTTCTTAAGGGGCTTTCTGCATTCACACCTAAATGTCATTCACTTTGTACAAACATTGTATCACACTGAAATGAAAATCTCATCCTTATTCTTAAAATTATGGTTAACGTTTATGTCATTAATAAGTAAGTTTATTCAGGTATACACAAATACATTTACATAGATTATCATATATACAGCATATGTGTAGAGAACCTAGGATAACCCAAAAAAATCAGACAGTGACTTATTTCCATTGGGTTCTTTAATCAAAAATATTTTTTTTCAGTAAATGATCCTGTCTAACAAACTTACCGATTTTTTCCCAGCTAATTTTGCGAAAATGGGGTTAAATAGCGGCCATGACCCTCGCAGCTCGACTCAGAGACGACATTTTACAATGTACCACGTCAGGGATGGATCACGGACGTCAGGGATGGATCACGGACTCAGGTGGTCACGACTCAGGATGGATCACGGACTCGGATGGATCCGGACGTGGATGATCAGGACGTCAGGGTGGATCACGACTCGGATGATCGGAGTCGACGTCAGGATGGATCACGGGACGTCAGGGATGGATCACGGGACGTCAGGGATGGATCACGGGACGTCAGGGATGGATCACGGGACGTCAGGGATGGATCACGGGACGTCAGGGATGGATCACCGGACTTCAGGGCTGTCACTGAACTTCAGGGCTGGATGACTGGATTTCAGGGCTACATCACTGGACTTCAGGCTTAATCACTGGATTTCAGGGATGGAACACTGGACTTCAGGGACTGATCACTGGACTTCAGGGATGGATCACTGGACTTCAGTGATGCATCACTGGGTTTCAGGATTGATCATGGACTTTATGGATGGATCACCGGACTTCAGGGCTGGATGAGTGAACTTCAAGGCTAGATCACTGGAATTCAGGTCTTGATGACTAGATTTCAGGGCTGGATCACTGATCTTCTGGGCTGGATTACTTAACTTCACGGTTAAATCACTGAACTTCAGCGCTGGATTACTGAGCTTCCTGGCTGGATCACTAAATTTAGCTCTGGATTACTTGACTTTTGAGGCTCTATCACCGCAATTCAGGGCTGAATCACTTGATTTCAGTGCTGAATTACTGGGCTTCTGAGCTGGCTCACTGTACTTCAGGAGTGACTTACTGGACTTCAGAATTAATCACTGAACTTAGGGCTGGATCACTGAACTTTAGGGTTGGATCACTGGACTTCAGAGCTGGATGACTGGAATTCAGGCCTTATCACCGAATTTCATGGATGGATCACTGGACTTCAGAACTGAATGACTGGACTTCAGGGCTGGCTCACTAAACTTCAGGGCTGGCTCACTGGACTTCAGGGCTAGATCACTGAACTTCAGGGATACATCACTGGACTTCAGCACTTAATCACTGGATTTCACTTATGAATCACTGGTCTTCAGGGCTGGCTCACTGACTTCAGTGATGGATTCCTACTCTTTTCAAACCAATACTTTCCTATATATCCTTTCTAAATCTAAATATACCCTGTAGTGTGGCCTGTAGGAAGGATGGGTCTTCAGTCTATGTGTTCTGTGGTTTCGGTGAAGCGAAGATTTTTGAACACACGATCCCTGTAGTCGAATGATGTTGCAGGAAATTTAAGCATCGGGAAGATGTCTGAATGCTGCACTCTTGCTTCAGATTTTCAGGGCAGCGGATCCTATAAACATGCCAGTGGGTGTTTTTTGTACATCATTGTGTAGTGTCTGGAGAAACTTGTCAACAAGAGAAACGTCTCAAGAAAGTTACTCTCTACAGCTGTGACCTTTTTTCACGCCACTTGTCAGCTTTGTGTCATTTGTCTTTGCCTACTGCTGCACAATCTTCTGTTCTTGCTCCTGCTTTACCTGCGCCTGCTCTGCTACCTTATTCTTTGCCTTCGGTTCCACCACTTCCTGCTCTATCTATTCGTGTTCTAATTCCGGCTGAAATACCTCTTCATGCTCTACCTCCCATTGTTATTTATTCTGCTCTACCTCCTCTTTCTCTTTCTTTTTTCATTCTGCCTCCTTCTACTCTTCCTTCTCCTCCTGTTTTTCTTCTCTTCTATCTGTTCTTTCTCCTCCTCCTTTTCCTCTTCACATTCCTCCTGCTGCTTCTTCTCTTCTACTTCCTGCTGCACCAGCTTCTCCTCTGCTTCCTCTTGGTATTTCCGAAACGATTATTAGCTCACATCTGCCTGGATGCTGCATCTCCCGCACCTTATCATCTCTCTTCTCTCACACGCCCCTTCCTTCCTCTGATGCCCATTAATTCTGCTTTTGTCTCTTCGTCTCGAAGACCCTCACTCTCTCTCTCTCTCTCTCTCTCTCTCTCTCTCTCTCTCTCTATCTCTCTCCTCATCTATCTATCTATCTATCTTTCTATTTATCTTTCTATCTATCTATCTATCTTCCTTTCTCTCTCCTTCTAAGATCACGTTTCAGTGTTTTGCTCTCTGTCTTTTTTCGTATCTCTTTTTCCCTTCACATTCTCACGATTTATGTCTTATCTTTATCTCTTTCTTTCCCCCTGCTCCTCTCTTGCAGTTTTGTCTAAATTCTTATTGTTCTATGATTAATTTGGCCAAATGTGCATCTACTCATCACAATATATTTCATCACAAAAAAGATACAGGCAAGTGAGTCTTAAATCTCACAAGCCAGTCATTAACCACTGGGCCAGCTGACTTTAATAAGATACATCCAACTAGGTATATTTCTATACACCAAATGGAGGCTAGCATGGGCCACCACTGTGACAACAAATGTAGGTTTTTACAGACGAATCCCACACCAGCGTGGCTGTGGTGTACTCTAGCTCAACTCCCTTCAAAGCCGCCGTCATGACTTACGTGAGTCAATTGATCTCATACTAATTAGGCCATAAGCATTGGTACATGACCTATCTCATTATCTGAATACCTGAGAAACATTAGCGATCTTCCAGTCACATGATATAATGTCTTCTTCAAATTAATTGGTTGAGAATAACAATAAATATATATAAAATAAGACATATAGATATTTTTATTATCCTAACTGATATATCATCCGGCCATGTTGTTTACATTGAAATTTAATGTTCAGCTGTTGTTAGTGCCTTACTGGAGTTATGTTGGTTTTATTGACACTTAGGTATCCGTTTCAGTAGTTGCAAAGGAATGATGCTATCAAGGAATATTAGCTTCGATGTCCCATGTGAATACGAAGCCGAAAGCGTCAGTGAGTGCACAAGCCCGAGGAGGAGGAAGAAGTAGAAGCTATATATATATATATATATATATATATATATATATATATATATATATATATATATATATATATATATATATATATATATATATATATATGTCGTGCCGATTAGGTAAAACTTGCGATTTTGGCTTAAATAGCAACGCTCTCTTGCCATATAAGACAATTGAAAATTTGTGTATGCAATAATTTCGCTAAAATCATTCTGAACATAACGAAAAATATATTTCATTGTGTTTGTTTATTATTAAATTATTGTAAGTATCTAAAATATATTTAGTTGGGTTAGGCTAAATTAAATTTGGGGCTTGTTGTATAAGGTTAGGTAGTTTTCAAAGATTCTTTGGTACAAAATTAAAATTTTTCATCAACATAAATGAAAAAAATATATAAAAGAAAAGTTTAGAAAGAACTTAATTTTAGATGAGTTCTTGCTAATTGACCAGTTTTACCTAATCGGCACGACAAAATATATATTATTGTATATATATATATATATATATATATGTAAATATATATATATATATATATATATATATATATCATATATAATATATATTATATATATATAGTATTATATATAATATATATATTCATTATAAATGTATTAGTATATAATATTAAACTATATAAGATATATTTATATAACTAAATTATATTGTCCAAGAAAACTTGAAAACCTACCTAACCTATTCACAAGCGCATTTACCTAACCTAACTAAATATTTTAGATACTATAACAGTAATAATGAAAAAGCTAAAAATGAAAATATATTTTCTAGTCAGAATGATTTAACAAATTAGCTACATCATAATTTACTTGATCTTATATGATAGTGATTATATTAAGCCAAAATCAAGTTTTACTAATAAATATTATATATATTTTATCTCGTGAAGGAGGCTAGAAACTCTATGTCTAGAGCAAGTTGCAAATATTTAATGTATTATAAATTATGTGATAATAAGGTTAATGATATATGTTTTGCTCATAGTCATTACGGTATGAGAAGTTCTGTTTTAAAGACGGAATTATTTAATTCATAATAGAAACTTTAAGTGGTTATTAATACTGTTAATAAAACAAGCAGAAACCTAACAGATTCCTTTTCTTCAATGAGTGAACCCTGTGTATGATGACCCTTAGACGAGATAATCCTGTTCTTTTTATGAATTTGTTACGAGAAGCACTATTACAAAGTGGTCTACAGGCTATCTTTGTAACATCAACGAACATAAGAACATAAGAAAGGAGGAACACTGCAGCAGGATTGTTGCCCCATACTAGGCAGGTTTTTCACAAATCATCCCACTAACAGAATATTTTCTCAACCCAATTTTCAATGCTACCCAAGAAATAAGCTTTGATAATTCTATTTACTCAAGTGCGAGTCCCACTCAAATCCAACCCCTCTCACTCATGAATTTATCCAACCTAAATTTGACACAACCCAAGGTCCTTGCTTCAATAACCCTACTAGGTAGACTGTTCCACTCATCAACTACCCTATTTCCAAACCAATACTTTCAACATATGATATATGTTCTTATATATCCTTTCTAAATCTAAACTTATCTAACTTGAACCCATTATTGCGGGTTCTCTCTAAAGATATCCTAGACTATTTATATTCCCTTTGTTAATACCCATTTTCCACTTATATACCTCGATCTACGCCTCATTCTACGCCTTACAAGTGAATGTAATTTAAGGATCTTCAATCTTTCTTCATACGGAAGATTTCTAATGCTATGTATTAATTTGGTCATTCTACGCTGAATGTTTTCTAACGATTTTATGTTCATTCTGTAATATGGAGACCAGAACTGAGCTGCGTAATCTAGGTGAGGCCTTACCAATGATGTATAAAGCTTTAATATAACCTCTGGACTTCTGTTGCTTGCACTTCTTGATATAAATACCAGTAATCTGTTTGCCTTATTACGTACGCTTAGGCATTGCTGTCTTGGTTTAAGGTTGCTGCTTACCATAACCCTCAAGTCCTTTTCGCAATCTGTATGGCTAAGTTCTACGTTATTAAACTTATAAGTGCTTGGGTTATGGACACTCCCGAGCTTCAGAACCTTGCATTTATCTCATTGAACTGCATCTGCCACTTTTCTGACCAAGAATTAAGTTTGTCTAAATCTTTCTGTAGTTCCATGACATCTATGTTTGAATCAATTATCCTACCTATCTTCGTGTCATCGGCGAATTTGCTCATATCACTAGTAATTCCCTCGTCAAGGTATTTGATATATATTATAAATAACAACGGGGCTAAGACTTGTTACAAGTCCACTTTCGTATTTAACCCCATTTATGCACACTTCTGCTTCCTATTGGTGAGCCATGACTCAATCCATGGCAGCACTTTTCCTCCAATGCCATGAGCTGCCACTTTCTTTAACAGTCTCTGGTGCGGTACTCTATCAAAAGCCTTACTAAAGTCTAAATAAACAATATCGAATTCTTTATCGTGATCAACAGCCTCAAAAGCTTTACTGAAGAAGGTTAATAAATTAGATAGGCAGGAACGGCCCCTCGTGAATCCATGCTGAGTATCTTTAAGCAAATTATGGTTATCTAGATGGCTTCTATTAATATTAGCTATAATTGACTCTAGTAATTTGCCTACAATTGAGGTAAGGCTTATTGGGCGGTAATATGACGGCAGTGACTTGTCCCCTGCTTTAAAAATAGGAATTACATTAGCCATTTTCCACATATCAGACACTACACCTGTTTGAAGAGATAAATTAAAAATGTTAGTTATTGGTTCACCGAGTTCTAATTTGCATTCCTTAAGAACCCTTGCAAAAAGCTCATCATGATCCTGCGATTTATTTTGTTTCAGTCGGTCTAGTTGTTTCATAACCATTTCGCTAGTGACTGTGATATTACATAATTTATCTTCTTCAGGGCCACTATAAAAATTAATTACTGGGATATTATTAGTGTCTTCCAGTGTGAAAACCGAGTGAAAATAATTATTAAAAATAGAGCACATATCATTGTTCTTGTCAGTAAGATGCCCAGAGTTATTTTTAAGGGGACCTTTCTTATCTCTAAAAGGAACTGTAGAAATAAAAGATCAACAGAAAAGATATATAAGGACGGTCAACTTACAACACTTCACCTTTTTATGATTTACGTAGGTAGGTAGTCAAGGACCTGTCAAGCACAACTTATATTCTACCCAAGTTTTAAGATTTTAACTTGTTTAATGTATTTTCAGTTCTTCCCAAATTGTATTAATTATAAATGAATCTAATTTGTATAATCCAAAAGCAATATTCATAATAATTTCAAAACTATTTTTTTATGAAACTTGATTCTCTTGTATTTCTATCGACCATGGACTTGCTTGATATAAGTTTCTCGGCCTTTAGAAAATCAATTGGATAGTTAAGTCTAAGGCATTAGACTTAAAACATCATCAACATATCTGTACCACTTAGTTCTATTTGGAAGAAATTTTGTTAATCAATCTTATTTCAAAATATTTCATATACAAATTACTAAGAGAGGATTTCCCATTGCCATACCAAACTTCTGAGTGTAAAACTCCCCACTAAACATAAACTTTCCATTAAGAATACAGTTTAATAAGCAATGGTAAATCGCAAATAAAACGTTCTTCAGATAATAAACTTAATAAATCATCAACTGAAACTTTCGTGAACAAAGAAGTAGCATCAAAGATAACCATATTGTAATCATTTAAATCAGTCATGGTGCTTAATTTGTCCACTAAATCTATATTGTTTTTAACATTAAAGTTAGAATTTTTTCCAACAATTGGGCTCAACATATCTACTAGCCATTTTCACAGTTCATGGGAAATTGAACCTATGAAGCTAATAATAGGCCTGGCTGGATTACCTGGTTTGTGTTTTTATTAATCAATATATATATATATATATATATATATATATATATATATATATATATATATATATATATATATATATATATATATATATATATATATACGGTAAAAATGGATTGGTGGTCGTGATTTTTTAATTAATTCATCTTTACCTTTCAGTAGTCGTTTTATTGTTTTAATAAAATTGCTGTTAACAGAATCTAAGTTTGGAATAAGTATCTGTGTCACTTAAAAGATTATTCGTTTTAGCTTGGATAATACAAATTGGATTCATTAATAATTAATAAAATTTGGGAAGAATTTAAAATACATTAGACAAGTTAAAATCTTAAATCTTGGGTAGAATATAAGCTGTTTGACAGGTCCTTTACTACCTACTTATATCATCATAAAAAGGTCAGGTTTTGTAAGCCGACCGTGAGGTATAATTTTGTCCTTATACTCTTTTTTGTTGATATTTTAATTTTACAGTTCCTTGATTATGTGAGATATCGCGAAATCGCATGGAATTTCACTATTTTGTTACGATGGTTGATCTTCATATATATATATATATATATATATATATATATATATATATATATATATATATATATATATATATATATATATATATATATCAACAAGTCGGCCGTCTCCCACCGAGGCATGGTGACCCAATAAGAAAGAAAATCCCCAAAAAGAAATTACTTTCATCATCATTCAATACATTCACCTCACTCATACATAATCACTGTCTTTGCAGAGGCGCTCAGATACTACAGTTTAGAATAGTCCCTCCAAACTCTCACTATCCCAGACCCCTCCTTTAAAGTGCAGGTATTGTACTTCCCATTTCCAGGACTCAAGTCCGGCTAAATCAATAACCAGTTTCCATGAATCCCTTCACTAAATATTACCCTGCTCACACTCCAACAGCTCGTCATTTCCGAAAAACCATTCGTCTCCATTCAATCCTATCTAACACGCTCACACAAGCTTCCTGGAAGTCCAATCCCCTCGCCCACAAAACCTCCTTTACCCCTTCCCCCCTACCTTTTCGAGGACGACCCCTACCCCTCCTTCCTTCCCCTACAGATTTATACGCTCTCCAAGTCATTCTACTTTGATCCATTCTCTCTAAATGACCAAACCACCTCAACAACCTCTCTTCAGCCTTCTGACTAATACTTTAAGTAACTCCACACCTTCTCCTAATTTCCACACTCCGAATTCTCTGCATAATATTTACACCACACATTGCCCTTAGACAGGACATCTCCACTGCCTCCAGCCTCCTCCTCACTGCAGCATTTACAACCCATGCTTCACACCTATATAACAGTGTTGGTACCACTATACTTTCATGCATTCCCTTCTTTGCCTCCATAGATAACATTTTTTGTCTCCACAGATACCTCAACGCACCACTCACCTTTTTTCCTTCATCAATTCTATGGTTAACCTCATCCTTCATAAACCCATCTGCTGACAGTCAACTCCGAAATATCTGAAAACATTCACTTCTTCCATACTCCCTCTCTCCAATATGATATCCAATTTTTCTTTATCTAAATCGTTAGATACCCTCATCACCTTACTCTTATCTTTGTTCACTGTCAACTTTCTACCTTTTCTTTAGAATCTCCTATAAGCACAGTATCATCAGCAAAAAGTAACTGTGTCAACTCCCATGTTGTATTTGATTCCCCTGTCTAAGACCTACTTTTACCGGGAAGTAATCTCCCTCTCTCCTGCACACCCTAAACTGAGCCTCACTATCCTCATAAAAACTCTTTACAGCCTTCAGTAACTTACTACCTATTCCATACACTTGCAACATTTGCCACATTGCTCCCCTATCCACTCTGTCATATGCTTTTTCTAAATCTATAAATGCAATGAAAACTTCCCTACCTTTATCTAAATACTGTTCACATATATGTTTCAATATAAACACTTGATCTACACATCCCCTACCCACTCTAAAACCTCCTTGCTCATCTGCAATCCTACTCTGTCTTACCTCTAATTCTTTCAATAATAACCCTACCGAACACTTTACCTGGTATACTCAGTAAACTTATTCCCCTACAATTTTTACAGTCTCTTTTGTCACCCTTCCCTTTATATGAAAGAACTATACATGCTCTCTGCCAATCCTTAGGTACCTCCCCCTCTTTCATATATTTATTAAACAAAAATACCAACAACTCCAACACAATATCTCCCCCTGCTTTTAACATTTATGTCATGATCCCGTCAGTTCCTGCTGATTTACCCTGTTTCGTTCTACGTAATGCCTCACGCACCTCCCCTACACTCACATCCTGCTCTTCCTCACTCCTAAAAGATGTTATACCTCCCTGGCCAGTGCATGAAATTACCGCCTTCCTTTCTTCATCGACATTTAAAAGTTCCTGAAAATATTCCCGTCATCTACCCAATACCTCCAGCTCCCCATTAGGTACATAGGTCCATTGAAGCTTAAATTTAGGGTAGCTGTTAAAATGGCTAAACAGATGTATAATGAAATACAAATACAAAACAAATAAAAACTCAAATACAAAACTTCTTAATCATATAATTGTCAAACCGAGTTTTAATGCTACGGAAAGTTTGAGCTTCAACACACGTAACCTGACTGTGCATCGCACTGTCTTCTGTGTATATGCTCATCCAGTCCACTGCGTGAGCGAAACGTTGTCAAAATGGGTCGCATTAAACTGCATTTTAGCTTAGAAAAACACTATAACATATTTATTTGAAAACATATTTATTAGAAGTGATCAAGGTCTCAGAACAGAAACGTTTATTAATACGTCCTAGTGTTTGCTGACGTAATTCTCTAAACCAAATACTGTTACCAGCAAGTCTGTATTTTACATAATTTTTCTCCACCTGTTTCCTGGGAGGAGAATAAGATGAACAGTAGTTGGTCGCCAACAACTACAGCAGGAACAGTAGAAGCAGCAGTAGAAGCACTGGCAAAACAACAGTAGAAGCACTGGCAAAATAACTGTAGAAGCACTGGCAAAACAACAGTAGAAGCACTGGCAAAATAACAGTAGAAGCACTGGCAAACAACTGTAGAAGCACTGGCAAAAAACGTAGAAGCACTGGCAAAACAACAGTAGAAGCACTGGCAAAATAACTGTAGAAGCACTGGCAAAATAACTGTAGAAGCACTGGCAAAACAACAGTAGAAGCACTGGCAAAACAACAGTAGAAGCACTGGCAAAACAACAGTAGAAGCACTGGCAAAACAACAGTAGAAGCACTGGCAAAACAACAGTAGAAGCACTGGCAAAACAACAGTAGAAGCACTGGCAAAACAACAGTAGAAGCACTGGCAAAACAACAGTAGAAGCACTGCCAAAACAACAGTAGAAGCACTGGCAAAACAACAGTAGAAGCACTGACACCAGTAACAACAAACAGTAGAAGCACCACAGTAGGCAAAGCACAGTAAGCACAAAAACCAAGACCCAAACAGCAGTAGAGCACCAAACAAAGACACAGAGAAACACCAAAACACAGTCAGCAAGAGACACCAAAACACAGTAGAGCACCAAAACAGCAGTGGCACAAGAGAGCACCAACAAAGCAGCAGTAGAAGCACCAAAAAACAGTAGAAGCACACAAAACAGCAGTAGAGCACCAACAAGCAGCAGTAGAAGCACTAACAAACAGCAGAAGAAACACCAACAAAGCACAGTAGAGGCACCAAAACAGCAGTAGAAGCACCAACAAACAGCAGTAGAGGCACCAACAAGCAGCAGTAGAAGCACTCAACAAAGCAGCAGAGAACACACCAACAAAGCAGCAGTAGAAGCACCAACAAAGCACAGTAGAAGCACAACAAAACACAGTAGAAGCACCAACAAAGCAGCAGTAGAAGCACCAAAAAGCAGCAGAAGAAACACCAACAAAGCACAGTAGAAGCACCACAAAGCAGCAGTAGAAAGCACCAACAAAGCAGCAGTAGAAGCACACAAACAGCAGAGAACACTGCAAAAAACAGTAGAAGCACCAACAAAGCAGCAGTAGAAGCACCAACAAAGCAGCAGTAGAAGCACCAACAAAGCAGCAGTAGAAGCACCAACAAAGCAGCAGTAGAACACCAACAAAGCAGCAGTAGAAGCACCAACAAAGCAGCAGAAGAAACACCAACAAAGCAGCAGTAGAGGCACCAACAAAGCAGCAGTAGAAGCACCAACAAAGCAGCAGAAGAAGCACCAACAAAGCAGCAGTAGAGCACCAACAAAGCGAAAGCAGAAGAAGACACCAACAAAGACACCAGCAAGTAGAAGCACCAACAAAGCAGCAGTAGAGCACAACACCAACAAGCAGCAGTAGAGACAACAATGCAGCAGTAGAAGCACAACAAAGCAGCAGAAGAAACACCAACAAAGCAGCAGTAGAAGCACCAACAAAGCAGCAGAAGAAGCACCAACAAAGCAGCAGTAGAGGCACCAACAATGCAGCAGTAGAAGCACCAACAAAGCAGCAGAAGAAACACCAACAAAGCAGCAGTAGAAACACCAACAAAGCAGAGAAAGACACCAACAAAGAATTAAAAGAAGAATCACAGTAAGAAGACGACAAAGCAGCAGTAGAGGCACCAGGAAGAAGTACGGAGAAGAAGCAAAAAGAGAGAGAGAGACAGAAAGAGAGAGAGAGAGAGAACAGAAGAAGAGAGAGAGAGAAGACAAGAGCAGAGAGAGAGCACAGACAGAAGAGCAGAGAGAAGCACAGAACCAAAGCAGACAGAAGAAACACACAAAGCGCAGTAGAGAACACCAAACACGAAACACAAAAGCGAACAACAAAGCAGCAGAGAACCAACAACAGCAGAGAGCACCAAAGCAGCAGAAGCACCAACAATGCAGGTAGAAGCCCAGCAGCGACACCAACAGCAACAAAAGAGAAAATAAAAAATAAAAATTTAATATAAAATGGAAGAGTGAAGAATAAGAAAAGAGGGGAGAAAGAGAGAGAAGGGGAGAGAGAGAGAAGACAGACGACAGACAGACAGACGGACAGGATGCCAACAAAGTCTCCTGAAAAAACGTCTGTAGGTTTAAAGGATTAGAGAAGCTACGAAACAGGAATTTAAGTGATAAAAGCTGGAGAAAAAGTATAATGAAAAGTGATGGATGAAAGGGGAAAGAGAAAAAAAGATAGTGAGGGAACATGAAGTGAGAGAGGAAGGGGAGAGTGAAACTGAAGAAATGTGAGAAAGATCATAAAATAGAAGGGAAAGAGAGAAACAAATTTACCTTTGGGTTGTAACCTAAGAGAGAGAGAGAGAGAGAGAGAGAGAGAGAGAGAGAGAGAGAGAGAGAGAGAGAGAGAGAGAGAGAGAGAGAGAGAGAGAGAGAGAGAGAGAGAGAGAGAGAGAGAGAGAGAGAGAGAGAGAGGAGAGAAGAGAAGGAAGAGAGAGAATAGAGAGAAGAGAGAGGATTGTCAATTCAGAGAAGAATGTATTCAAACGATGAAGTATTTAATCAATATTCAAGAATTATTCAAAACTATTAGATTTATTATTAATATATTAATAATGTATTATTATTATTATTATTATTAATATTATTATTATTATTATTATTATTATTATTATTATTATTATTATTATTATTATTGTTGTGTTGTTGTTGTTTGTTTTTTTTGTTATTGTTGTTTATTTATTGTTATTATTATTATTATTTTTTATTTTTATTGTTATTATTTATATTTTTGTTAGTTTTATAATTATTATTATTTTTTTTTATTTCGGGTTGTTTAATTTGCCAATTCTTCAAATAATTGGTTCGTGTGTAATAAATGAACTGTGGCTTCAAACCTTAAATGCCTGTATATGGTTTCCATACGAGCATTGGTGAATGTTTCATCTAATCGGCTTCAAACTATCAAAACCGATAACTCGAGAAGGCATCATCTGAGCGGCTTCAAACTTAAAGTGCTGGTGCATTTTGAGATGTTTTTCTATATGCGACAACTAAAAAAAAAGTGCTTTCTAACTGGAAGATAAGAATTGGGTTTTGGGTCTGTGTTGGTGAAAATTTGCTACTTTTAATGGAGAAATTTAGATATTAGTTTCCATATGATAACTAGTGAATGCCTCTTCACGTTGCCTTCAGATCCTCAACGCTGAAACATAAATACATTACAAATCAATGATGAATTCTGCATTTTTTTTGTATACAAAGAGGAAATGCTTCGAAAACTTTCCCTGATCGTCCAGCCACCGGAACTTTATCATTATAATATATATATATATATATATATATATATATATATATATATATATATATATATATATATATATATATATATATATATATTATAATATATTATAGTATATTAAAGCTATATATATATATATATATATATATATATAGTAGGTAGTAGGTTGGTAGACAGCAACCACCCAGGGAGGTACTACCATCCTGCCAGGTGACTGTGAAACAGAAACCTGAAACTGTTTTACATGATGGTAGGATTGCTGGTGTCTTTTTTCTGTCTCATAAACATGCAAGATTTCAGGTACGTCTTGCTACTTCTACTTACACTTAGGTCACACTACACAAACATGTACACGTTTATGTATACACACTCATCTGAGTTTTCTTTGATTTTATCTTAATAGTTCTTGTTCTTATTGCTTTTCCTTTCATATCCATGGGGAAGTGGAATAAGAATCTTTCCTCCGTAAGCCATGCGTGTTGTAAAAGTCAACTAAAATGCCGGGAACAATGGGCTAGTAACCCCTTTTCCTGTATAGCTTACTAAAAATAAAAAGAAGAAAACCTTCAAAGTGGGATGTTTGAATGTGCGTGGATGTTGTGTGAATGATAAGAAAGAGATGATTGTAGATGTTATGAATGAAAAGAAGCCTTGATGTACTGGCCTAAAGTAAAACAAAGCTGAAGGGGATAGGAGAGTTTCAGTGGGGAGAAATAAATGGGATTAGGTCAGAGGTTTCAAATAGAGTTAGAGCTAAAGAAGCAGTGGCAATAATGCTGAATAATCAGTTACGGCAGGTAAAGAAGGAATATAAATGTATAAATTCAAGGATTATGTGGAGTAAAATAAAAGTTGGATGTGAAAAGTGGGTTATAGTAAGCGTTTATGCACCTGGAGAAGAGAGAAGTGTAGAGGAGAGAGAGAGATTTTGGGAAATGTTTAGTGAGTGTGTGGGGAGTTTTGAACCAAGTGAGAGAGTAATTGTGGTTGGGGATCTTAATGCTAAAGTGGGTAAAAATGTTGTGAAGAGAGTAGTAGGTAAATTTGGGGTGCCAGGGGTAAATGTAAATGGGGAACCATTAATTGAGCTATGTGTAGAAAGAGGTTTGGTAATAAGTAATACATATTTTATGAAAATGAGGATAAATAAATATACAAGGTATGATATAGCACGTAAGGAAAGTAGTTTGTTTGATTATGTATTGGTGGATAAAAGGTTGATGGGTAGGCTTCAGGATGTACATGTTTATAGAGGGGCAACAGATATATCAGATCATTATTTGGTTGTAGCTACAGTTAGAGTAAAAGGTAGATGGGACAAAAAGAAAATGGCAACAGCAAGTAAGAGAGAGGTAAAAGTGTATAAACTAAGGGAGGAGGAAGTTAGGGTGAGATACAAGACACTATTGGCAGGAAGGTGGGCTAGTGCAAGTATGAGTAGTGGGGGGGTTGAAGAGAGTTGGGATAGTTTTAAAAATGTAGTATTAGAATGTGGGGCAGATGTTTGTGGCTATAGGAGGGTGGGTGCAGGAGGAAAGAGGAGTGAGTGGTGGAATGAAGAAGTAAAGGGTGTGATAAAAGAGAAAAAGGTACCTTATGAGAGGTTTTTACAAAACAGAAGTGTTAATAGAAGAGCAGAGTATATGGAGAGTAAAAGAAAGGTGAAGAGAATGGTGAGAGAGTGCAAAAGAAGAGCGGATGAAAGAATGGGAGAGGCTCTGTCAAGAAATTTGCTGAAAACAAGAAATTTTTGGAGTGAGATAAACAAGGTAAGAAAGCCTAGGGAACGAATAGATTTGTCAGTTAAAAACAGAGTAGGGGAGTTAGTAGATGGGGAGCTGGAGGTATTGGGTAGATGGCAGGAATATTTTGAGGAACTTTTAAATGTCGATGAAAAAAGAGAGGCGGTAATTTCATGTACTGGTCAGGGAGGTACAACATCGTTTAGGAGTGAAGAAGAGCAGGATGTGAGTGTGGGGGAGGTGCTTGAGGCATTACGTAGAATGAAAGGGGGTAAAGCAGCTGGAATTGATAGAATCATGACAGAAATGTTAAAAGCAGGGGGGGATATAGTGCTGGAGTAGTTGGTATTTTTGTTTAATAAATGTATGAAAGAGGGGAAGGTACCTAGGGATTGGCAGAGAGCATGTATAGTTCCTTTATATAAAGGGAAGGGGGATAAAAGAGAGTAAAAATTATAGGGGAATAAGTTTACTGAGTATACCAGGTAAAGTGTATGGCAGGGTTATTATTGAAAGAATTAGAGGTAAGACAAAGAGTAGGATTGCAGATGAGCAAGGAGGCTTTAGAGTGGGTAGGGGATGTGTAGATCAAGTGTTTACAGTGAAGCATATATGTGAACAGTATTTAGATAAAGGTAGAGAAGTTTTTATTGCATTTATGGATTTAGAAAAGGCATATGATAGAGTGGATAGGGGAGCAATGTGGCAAATGTTGCAAGTGTATGGAATAGGTAGTAAGTTACTGAAGGCTGTAAAGAGTTTTTATGAGGCTCAGGGTAGGGTGTGTAGGAGAGAGGGAGAATACTTCCAGGTAAAAGTAGGTCTTAGACAGGGATGTGTAATGTCACCATGGTTGTTTAATATATTTATAGATGGGGTTGTAAAAGAAGTAAATGCTAGGGTGTTGGGGAGAGGGTGGGATTAAATTATGGAGAATTAAATGCAAAATGGGAGTTGACACAGTTAATTTTGCTGAAGATACTGTGCTTATGGGAGATTCTAAAGAAAAGTTGCAAAGGTTAGTGGACGAGTTTGGGAGAGTGTGTAAAGGTAGAAAGTTAAAAGTGAATATAGATAAGAGTAAGGTGATGAGGGTATCAAACGATTTAAATAAAGAAAAATTGGATATCACATTGGAGAGAGGGATTATGGAAGAAGTAAATGTTTTCAGATATTTGGGAGTTGACATGTCAGCGGATGGGTTCATGAAGGATTAGGTTAACCATAGAATTGATGAAGGAAAAAAGGTGAGTGGTGCATTGAGGTATCTGTGGAGACAAAAAACGTTATCCATGGAGGCAAAGAAGGGAATGTACGAAAGTATAGTGGTACCAACACTCTTATATGGGTGTGAAGCATGGGTTGCAAATGCTGCAGCGAGGAGGAGGCTGGAGGCAGTGGGGAGATGTCCTGTCTAAGGGCAATGTGTGGTGTAAATATTATGCAGAAAATTCGGAATGTGGAAATTAGGAGAAGGTGTGGAGTTACTAAAAGTATTTGTCAGAGGGCTGAAGAGGGGTTGTTGAGGTGGTTTGGTCATTTAGAGAGAATGGATCAAAGTAGAATGACTTGGAGAGCGTATAAGTCTGTAGGGAAAGGAAGGCGGTGTAGGGGTCGTCCTAGAAAAGGTTGGAGGGAAGGGGTAAAGGAGGTATTGTGGGCGAGGGGCTTGGACTTACAGCAAGCATATGTGAGCGTGTTAGATAGGAGTGAATGAAGTCGAATGGTTTTTGGGACATGACGATCTGTTGGAGTGTGAGCAGGGTAACATTTTGTGAAGGGATTCAGGGAAACCAGTTAATTGATTTAGTTGGACTTGAGTCCTGGAAATGGGAAGTACAATGCCTGCACTTTAAAGGAGGGGTCTGGGATAGTGACAGCTGGGAGGGACTTTTCTCAGCTGTCGTATCTGAGCTCCTCTGCAAAGACAGTGATTATGTATGAGTGTGGTGAAAGTGCTGAATGATGATGAAAGTATTTTCTTTTTGGGGATTTTCTTTTTTTTTGGGTCACCCTGCCTCGGTGGGAGACGGCCGACTTGTTGAAAAAAAAAAAAAAAAAAAATATATATATATACATATATATATATATATATATATATATATATATATATATATATATATATATATATATATATATATATATATATATATATATATATATATATATATAGCAAGACAACCACTATGAAAAAATAGAGAATTCCAAGGGCTTTCGTGACTACTCACATTATCAAGGAACTATAACAGCAAACATGACAAGAAGGCTTATATAAGGGGCGAGACTACACCTCACAGTCACATCACACTAACAAAGACAACACCTCACAGTAGTGTAACATCTCACGACTCTGTGAAGAGGATCATAAGAAAGGACCTGAAACTCTTCCCAAGAATTAAGATTAGTCCAATTTATCATTAAATTCTTCCCAAATTTTATTAATTATAAATTAATCCAATTTATATAATCCAAAAGAAATATTCATATTATTTTCAAAACTGCTTTTAATGAAACATGATTCTATTATATTTCTCTCAACCATGGACTTGCTTGATACAACCTTCTCAGCATTTTGAAAATCAATTGGATGGCTAAAATCTCTCACATGAATAAATAGAGCATTAGAATCTTGTCCAGTTCTAATGCTATATTTATGTTGTTTTAATCTTAGTTCAAGACTTTTACCAGTTTGACCATAATAAACTTTATCGCATATTTTACAGGGAATCTTATATGTGACTGTGAGGTGTAGTCTCGCCCCTTATATAAGCCTTCTTGTCATGTTTGCTGTTATAGTTCCTTGATAATGTGAGTAGTCACGAAAGCGCTTGGAATTCTCTATTTTTTTATAGTGGTTGTCTTGCATATTTTGATATCACCTGTTTACTGTGATCTTTTGCATATATATATATATATATATATATATATATATATATATATATATATATATATATATATATATATATATAAATATATATATATATATATATATATATATATATATATATATATATATATATATATATATATATATATATATATATATATATATATATATATGTATATATATATATATATATATATATATATATATATATATATATATATATATATATATATATATATATATATATATATATATATATATAAGATTATCTTTTCGTAGAAGAATCATTGATACATGTATACTAAAGAGCTTGAAGGGTTGTGTATACGACAAGGCAAAGCCTTCGTTTGCATAACCATGCACTTTATTTTGACAGTTTTCATAATAACATAACAATGAGCTGCAGAAGGACGACACATGTCTCTTCACCTGCTGTAAAGCAGCTGTTCAGGGCCCTGATTACATTGCCACACGACTGTACTGGCAGACCAATTACATTAAGTTTGTCCTGGGTGCTGCTGGTATGTTTTCACATGGTACATTAACTTGCGTTACCTTGTATCGTGTAATCTTAATAACATTTCTTTTTAAATTAAAAAAAAATGGCGAGAAATAAGCTTTGTTTTCTGAAAACAAGTTGTGAGAAATGACCGAGCAATTCACGGCGAATTACCTCAGATCAAAGGCAGAACTTTTTATATTTCAGTGTAGTGAGAGAGAGGCTCGGCTCGCGAGGCTGTGCAGGATATGACATATTAATGAGAAATATGACACACAGCTCCAGGACAAGATTTTACTGAAACGACGTTTCACTCTGCTTAGAACTTTATAAAGTAATAAAGACTTGATGAAGCTCTGCAATAAGTGAAACGTTGTCCCTGCAAAAGTGTGTCCTGCAGCAGCTTCTCTCTTTCTTTCTCTATCTCTCTCTATCTCTCTCTCTCTTTCTCTTCATGGCAAGACTGTCTTCGTTTACTTGTGCTGATGAGTGTACTGGATCTGCTGACACTGCGGGGAATTACGAACAGAGGAGAGAAGGAGAGAAGAACGAATACTAAAACTGACAAGAGAAAAAAAGGAGTAGGAATGGGACAATAAAGTGGGGAAAGATATAGTGAGGGTGTCGGAGAAACAAGAGGAACAGCAGAAAATGTAAGAGCGAGAAACAGAAAACAATGGTATTGCAACAAAGAAGGAAATAGCAAAAAGAAAACTAAAAACGGAAAGTAAGGAAGCAAGGGACTGAGGGATACGGAAAACGAAAATAAAAGAATATAGAAGCATAAGACGCGAGAAATAATGTCAATGGGAAGGACTGAAGAAGTTAGGAAATTAGGTTCGGAAAAAAATATTTGATGAATGAGACGGAAAGCTAAGGTAAGAATAATAATAAGGAAGACAGTAATAAAGGGGAAGGAGGGGGAAATAAAAGTTAATGGGAGGGAAGTAAATTTGAGGAAGGAAGAGTAATTTTATTGCTTGGTGTAACTGATTTGATGGAAGGAAAGAGAGAATGTGGGAGGGAAAGAGAAAGATAATAAATAAAGAGGGAAGCTAAAAGAGGTAGAAAGAGAGAGAGAGAGAGAGAGAGAGAGATCTGGATAGACCTGCAGAGCCTTCAACACTGTAGGGATGTGGGCGGCCTTACTGTTATGTACAAGGTCAATATTGTCACTTGGCTCCACTCCGAGGACAGCGAGAAGTGAGCTTCTACACCACAAGACGGGCAACCAGCAGCAACTTCACTCTGACTGTACTCTTCTCCAGAACATCACTTCATCTGAGATCATCTATTCCCAGGATGACTCGAGTCTGGAACACGTTCGTACTGCATAATGATATCAACGAAATAAAGTCAGTTGATCAAATAAAATTGCTTCAACTTCATCCTGCTCGCTATTTGTGTCTCAGAACAATAAAATGGCATTTAAATGAGCTGATGTACGTAACAGATCTAAGCTTGTAAATAAAGTTAGGAATCCTTAGCCTAACCTTGTTAAACCCTGTGTAAAAGAGAGAGAGAGAGAGAGAGAGAGAGAGAGAGAGAGAGAGAGAGAGAGAGAGAGAGAGAGAGAGAGAGAGAGGAGAGAGAAGAGAGACATGGGGAGAAGAGAGAGTATGAGACAGAGAGAAAGAGAAGAGAAAAAGTCTGAAGGAAGAAGAAGATAAAATAAAGTGACGAAGGAATTACAACATAGAAGTGTTTTACAGGTCTGTGCAGAGAAAACACATGGGGAAAAAAGTAGAACAGAGGAAATCAAAAGCCTGAATTGGAAATGAGTTTTGCGGAATGGTACAGTATGGATGAGTGAAACCAGATCGTGCAGATGCAAGACACCTAGGAGAGGAAAGGAAGAACAGGGAAATGAATAGAAGGAAAGGGGGGGGTCGCAAGATGGAGTAACCAGACCGAGCGATAGGTCTTCAAGGGGACAAAATACTTTGGGCTTCAAGCTACGCATACCCTTCAGATCACACGTCATGTATACTTGTAAATCAGCCTTCCATTACTCTCCTTCCTCCCTCCCTCCTCCTTCCCTCCCTCCTCCCTCCCTCCTCCTCCCGGCTGATCACCGGATAAGGGCTGGGAGGGGCAAGTAAGGGCAGCAGAACGCTCCTCCCTCACTACTCTCCACAACACAGGATGCAGTACAAGCAGCTTAGGGGAGCTGCAAAATCTTTATAGAAATATTTTTCTCGTTATGGGAGCCATGTGAAATATTAAATAACTTTAATAATAATAATAATAATAATAAAATAAAATCAAAGAAAATAACAACAAAGTTAATAATAATAATAATAATAATAATAATAATAATAATAATAATAATAATAATAATAATAATAATAATAATAATAATAATAATAATAATAATAATAATAATAATAATAAGGAAAATTTATGGGAAATTAGACATTTGTTAAGAATAACATAGCATGTGAATTGATTGATCTGTATATTTCACCAAAATAAAAAGGAAATGGTTATAACTATGACCATAATTTTTAAAGGGGTGGACCGGTAAGCCAGCGGAAGGCCTCGGTCAGATGACCAAAAGCTCCAACGGTGCTTCCGCGGCAGGAAACACTTGCTGTTTCCTGACGAACCTTACCTAACCAAACCTGTATATTTCGACCACCTTCTGGGATCCTCCTCAGCAGATGATCAAAAGGATCCCAGAAGGGGTTCGAAATATACAGATCAATCAATCTTTTGAGTTTCTGTCTCATGTGGGTCAACAATGAGCAACATAACACGTTGTTACACTTTCAAAACTAAACAAAATAATGAAATGTGTGTGTGTGTGTGTGTGTGTGTGTGTGTGTGTGTGTGTGTGTGTGTGTGTGTGTGTGCGTGCGTGTGTGTGTGTGCGTGCGTGCGTGCGTGTGTGTAACATATGCCAGTGCTTGCGTTCAGGCCCTTAAAGCGACGCTGCTCAGGTGGGAGTGGACTATGGCCTCACTGGTCGCTCACGTAGGACCCTTCATACCTACTCTTCACGACGACCATCCCTTGATGCTGATGAAGGGCTCTTGATCCCAGAAATGATTAAAAACCTCCCCTTTCCTTGGATCCAACTTCATTACTTAACATTCTCCAGGTTCTATAATATCTGGTACAAAAATAACTGTATCTTGCAAGGGAGATTTCATAAGGTTACGGGCGCTATTGGACCCCTTCCCATATGGTTTTAGCGCTTCCCCATAAATAAAACAATTTCAATGGAGTTAATAAACGGTGGATGAATTATTAATATTTGTTATTTACGCAGCTCTGCGATGGAATCATAATTAAGAAAATGACTATAATCTTAAAGAATTGTTGGTAAGTGGAAGGTACACAAGAGGCTAAGTTTGTTTGGTGAAATTGATTGGTTGCTTCTCTATTGTTCCATCCTGCCAGGATTGTTTTTAGTTGTTCCATACTGCCAGGGTCGTTTTTAGTTGTTCCATACTGCCAGGGTCGTTTTTAGTTGTTCCATACTGCAAGGGTCGTTTTTAGTTGTTCCATACTGCCAGGGTCGTTTTTAGTTGTTCCATACTGCCAGGGTCGTTTTTAGTTGTTCCATCGAGCCAGGGTCGTTTTTAGTTGTTCCAACGTGTCAGGGTTGAGTCTAGTTATTCCATTCTGCCAGGGTCACTTTTAGTTGTTTCATCGTTCCAGAGTCATTTTTAATTATTCCTTCCTGCCAGGGTTGACAGTAGTTGTTCCATACTGCCAGGGTCGTTTTTAGTTCTATCGTGCCAGGGTCTTCTATAATTGTTCTAGTATGTTAGGGTCGTCTTATCCGGTTATTGTTATCAGTGATCCTTAATAATGTTATTGACACCTGTAATCCTTTATAATGTTAGTGTCACCTGTAATCCTTTATAATGTTAGTGACACCTGTGATCCTTAATAATGTTAATGACACCTGTGATCCTTTATAATGTTAGTGACACCTGTGATCCTTAATAAAATTAATGACACCTGTGATCCTTTATAATGTTAGTGACACCTGTGATCATTTATAATGTTAGTGACACCTGTGATCCTTAATAATATTAATGACACCTGTGATCCTTTATAATGTTAGTGACACCTGTGATCATTTATAATGTTAGTGACACCTGTGATCCTTTATAATGTTAGTGACACCTGTGATCATTTATAATGTTAGTGACACCTGTGATCCTTAATAATGTTAGTGACACCTGTGATCTTTTATAATGTTAGTGACACCTGTGATCCTCTATAATATTAGTGACACATGTGATCCTTTATAATGTTAGTGACACCTGTGATCTTTTATAATGTTAGTGACATATGTGATCCTTTATAATGTTAATGAAACCTGTCATCATTAACAATGTTAATCACAGTAATTATCATTAATCATCTGCGTTAAAAAATGATTTTAATGATGGAAATCTTCGATGACTTTGTGTATTTGAACGTTGTATTCTACCTGGTGAAGTCTAGCATGTTGTATTCTACCTGGTGAAGTCTAGCATGTTGCATTTTAACTGGTGAAGTCTAGCATGTTGTGTTCTAGCTGGTGAAGTCTATCAAGTTGTATTCTAACTGGTGAAATCTAATATGTTGTAGCATGTTGTATTCTTAGTAGGGAAGTCTAGCATGTTGTATTCTAACTGGCGAAGTCCAGTATGTTGTAGCATGTTGTATTTTTAGTGGTGAAGTCTAGTATGTTGTATTTTAACTTTTGAAATCAAGCATATTCTCGCATTTTGTATACTAACTGGTGTAGTCTAGAATGTATACTGTATCAAGTTGTATTCTAACTGGTAAATTATAGTCACCACGTAACACGCTCCAGTGATATAATTATGCAACACTTGGGTATTTTTATTATCGAAAAATAAAGACACTCTGGTGTTGTACACGTGTCTTACTCAGGCTAACCAAACAAGGACAAGAAGACTTTGAACGAACATTTAGAAAGAAGAGGCAACCAGCCAAGAAGCAGTTGACAAAGTCGCAGAAAACAGTGTGTATGACAGTGTGTGTGTGTGTGTGTGTATGACAGTGTGTATGTGTGTGTGTGTGTGTATGACAGTGTGTGTTTGTGTGTGTGTGTGTGTTTATATTTATGTAAAATATTACCCCATTATTAATATTTTGCCTGTCGTCTTTGAGGGTTTAAACGCCTTTCCCACCGAGGCAGCAGCATTAATATTGGTTGAGAGTATGATATGAGCGCGACATATGTTGGAATTGTATGAGTCATGAGGAAGAATGACGGTGATAGAGCGGAACTGACGGATCCTTGACATGCATTTAAATCAAAACAGCTGGAGAGGAAACTCACATAGTAGAGATGTGATGGTGGAAGACCCATCCAGCCGGCCGGAAGGAAGGGTTTTTGATCCACCCTCACCCGGTCCAACTCACCTGACCCAACTCACCTGGTCCAACTCACCTGACCCAACTCAGCTGATCCAACTCACCTGGTCCAACTCACCTGACCCAACTTAGCTGATCCAACTCACCTGGTCCAACTCTTGGGCATGACCTACTTCCACTTATGGGTCACTGGTCATCTGTGACTATACCTTCAAATCCACGACCTTTCTTCTGGCTATAGTATTTAGGTGTCCATTCTCTTGTCTCTCATTTAGACTGATCACAGCTCGCGGTCTGAACACCTGCTTTCAGTGCTAAGGAACTTATTACCTCCTCTTCCAGTGTCTCAGGTTTTCAAGGTCTTTACTGAACTAATAAAGGCACCATCTTCGGAATCCAGATACAGGGAATTCTTCTTCAACTCCGACGCCGCCAGACCAATAGGAATGAGTAACTTCCACTAGTAACGGAGGTCATGCCATCTCAGCTTCCTGTGTGAGGCCGTCTCCAAATGCTTCACCTCACTTATCTCAAGTATATAAATTTCCTCCTCCTGGTGCATCTGCTCTAGCTCGTGGCCCGACAGATGACCGACGGACACTTGGCCGACAGACATTTCACCGACGGACATTTGGCCGAACGGACATTTCACCGAACGCAAAATTAGGTTAGGTTAGGTGATGAATGCCATTTCGTCCGTTCGGTGAAATGTCCGTTCGGCCAAATATCCGTCGGTGAAATGTCCGTTCGGCCAAATATCCGTCGGTGAAATGTCCGTTCGGCTAAATGTCCGTCGGTGAAATGTCTGTCGGCCAAATGTCCGTCGGCCATCTGTCCGGGAGACGCTCTAGCTTTATCAAGGCTGGGGGACTGAACACCACCTACCAAGACTGGGAGACTGAACACCACCTACCAAGACTGGGAGACTGAACACCACCTACCAAGGCTGGGGGACTGAACACCACCTACCAAGGCTGGGGGACTGAACACCACCTACCAAGGCTGGGGACTGAACACCACCTACCAAGGCTGAGGGACTGAACACCACCTACCAAGGCTGGGGGACTGAACACCACCTACCAAGGCTGGGGACTGAACACCACCTACCAAGGCTGAGGGACTGAACACCACCTACCAAGGCTGAGGGACTGAACACCACCTACCAAGGCTGAGGGACTGAACACCACCTACCAAGGCTGAGGGACTGAACACCACCTACCAAGGCTGAGGGACTGAACACCACCTACCAAGGCTGGGGGACTGAACACCACCTACCAAGGCTGAGGGACTGAACACCACCTACCAAGGCTGAGGGACTGAACACCACCTACCAAGGCTGAGGGACTGAACACCACCTACCAAGGCTGAGGGACTGAACACCACCTACCAAGGCTGGGGACTGAACACCACCTACCAAGGCTGGGGACTGAACACCACCTACCAAGGCTGGGACTGAACACCACCTACAAGGCTGGGGACTGAACACCACCTACCAAGGCTGAGGGACTGAACACCACCTACCAAGGCTGGGGGACTGAACACCACCTACAAGGCTGAGGACTGAACACCACCTACCAAGGCTGGGGACTGAACACCACCTACCAAGGCTGAGGGACTGAACACCACCTATCAAGGCTGAGGGACTGAAATCACCTACCAAGGCTGGGGACTGAACACCACCTACCAAGGCTGAGGGACTGAACACCACCTACCAAGGCTGAGGGACTGAACACCACCTACCAAGGCTGGGGACTGAACACCACCTACCAAAGCTGAGGACTGAACACCACCTACCAAGGCTGAGGGACTGAACACCACCTATCAAGGCTGGGGGACTGAACACCACCTACCAAGGCTGAGGGACTGAACACCACCTACCAAGGCTGAGGGACTGAACACCACCTACCAAGGCTGGGGGACTGAACACCACCTACCAAGGCTGTGGGACTGAACACCACCTACCAAGGCTGAGGGACTGAACACCACCTACCAAGGCTGAGGGACTGAACACCACCTACCAAGGCTGAGGGACTGAACACCACCTATCCAAGCTGAGGGACTGAACACCACCTACCAAGGCTGGGGACTGAACACCACCTCCAAGGCTGAGGGACTGAACACCACCTACCAAGGCTGAGGACTGAACACCACCTACCAAGGCTGAGGGACTGAACACCACCTACCAAGGCTGAGGGACTGAACACCACCTACAAGGCTGAGGGACTGAACACACCTACCAAGGCTGAGGACTGAACACCACCTACCAAGGCTGAGGGACTGAACACCACCTACCAAGGCTGAGGGACTGAACATCACTTACCAAGGCTGAGGGACTGAACACCACCTACCAAGGCTGAGGAACTTAACATCACTTACCAAGGCTGGGGACTGAACACCACCTATCAAGGCTGAGGGACTGAACACCACCTACCAAGGCTGAGGACTGAACACCACCTATCAAGGCTGAGGGACTGAACACCACCTACAAGGCTGAGGGACTGAACACCACCTACCAAGGCTGATGACTGAACACCACCTACCAAGGCTGGGGACTGAACACCACCTATCAAGGCTGAGGGACTGAACACCACCTACAAGGCTGGGGACTGAACACCACCTACCAAGGCTGAGGGACTGAACACCACCTACCAAGGCTGAGGGACTGAACACCACCTATCAAGGCTGAGGGACTGAACACCACCTACCAAGGCTGAGGGACTGAACACCACCTACCAAGGCTGAGGACTGAACACCACCTACCAAGGCTGGGGACTGAACACCACCTACCAAGGCTGAGGGACTGAACACCACCTACCAAGGCTGGGGACTGAACACCACCTACCAAGGCTGGGGACTGAACACCACCTACCAAGGCTGAGGGACTGAACACCACCTACCAAGGCTGAGGGACTGAACACCACCTGCCAAGGCTGAGGGACTGAACACCACCTACCAAGGCTGGGGACTGAACACCCCTCAAGGCTAGGGACTGAACACCACCTACCAAGGCTGGGGACTGAACACCACCTACCAAGGCTGAGGGACTGAACACCACCTACCAAGGCTGGGGACTGAACACCACCTACCAAGGCTGGGGACTGAACACCACCTACCAAGGCTGAGGGACTGAACACCACCTACCAAGGCTGGGGGACTGAACACCACCTACCAAGGCTGGGGACTGAACACCACCTTACCAAGGCTGAGGGACTGAACACCACCTTCCAAGGCTGGGGACTGAACACCACCTACCAAGGCTGAGGGGACTGAACACCACCTACCAAGGCTGAGGGACTGAACACCACCTACCAAGGCTGGGGGACTGAACACCACCTACCAAGGCTGGGGGACTGAACACCACCTACCAAGGCTGGGGGACTGAACACCACCTACCAAGGCTGGGGACTGAACACCACCTACCAAGGCTGAGGGACTGAACACCACCTACCAAGGCTGGGGGACTGAACACCACCTACCAAGGCTGAGGGACTGAACACCACCTACCAAGGCTGAGGGACTGAACACCACTTACCAAGGCTGAGGGACTGAACACCACCTACCAAGGCTGGGGGACTGAACACCACCTACCAAGGCTGAGGGACTGAACACCACCTACAAGGCTGGGGACTGAACACCACCTACCAAGGCTGAGGGACTGAACACCACCTACCAAGGCTGAGGGACTGAACACCACCTACCAAGGCTGGGGGACTGAACACCACCTACCAAGGCTGAGGGACTGATCCCCTCAATCAACTGCTTTATGGCTACCACCGGCTCAAGAAATTAATCTCCGTATTGGACAGATAAAGCCATTGGTTGGCGAAACGTCTCCACTGTTATGATACACAAGTATGTTGTACGTACCTTAATCATCTACTTGTTGGCTTTGTTTACCATTATTAATATAATAATATGTTCTTGCGTATTTAAGGACAAAGTTTCGCTCTGTGTCAAACTTTGTCTTGAAGGTCTGGACAGAGCGAAAGGTTGTCTGAGAAAAAGTTCGTTCTGAGGCAGTAGGCCTACTGGCAAGTAGGCCTGTGTTTCTGTCACCTTGGGGGTTATTATTGGGCACTAATTTTGATGGTGTGCGTGTTGGCGTGGTTCCTGACACTGTTGGCGTGGTTCCTGACGCAGCTGCAGGTGTATGCTCCTCGCGCTGGCAAAGAATTCACAATAGGTTCGAAGGGAAGTTGTGTATTTCTTCAATCCTCAAATAAAAAATGGTTATAAATAAGACCATAATTTTTAAAGGGGTGGACCGGTAAGCCAGCGGAAGGCCTCGGTCAGATGACCAAAAAGCTCCAACAGCGGGTCATCATGTGACTAAGACCCACGTCAGGAAACACTTGTCCTGTTTCCTGACGAACCTTACCTAACCTAACCTTCAGTCCTCAGATGCTGGAAGGGTGCACAATAAACTGTCCGGTTAGGTGGCAAAATCTGAAAACTTTCAGGTGATGTCCTTGTATTGTATTGATAAATCCACTGGATGGCGAAACGTCTACAGGTAAGGATACCCAGATGCTGCACATGTGTCTAATTCTTCAACTCTAAAGAGATGTGTCTCACTATCGTATCACACTCTTAAGGCAGCAGTTTTGTTACACATTGTGTGGGAGATGTTGGGGAGGGACGAGGGAGAACCCTGGACCCCCTCACATGCTCTTGTAAAAGATAGCGTAGTTTATTCAAGTCAGTCCTTGTGACATTCACAAAGTTGTGAACAAAATAAAACAAAGTGAAGAGCAGTGTGGGACTTAGAACCCAGCTGCAGGATCTCACGGTTCCTCATACTAGCAACTAGGCCCGTGGCCTTGTAGGAAAAGCTCTCGCTTCACACGCTGAGTGTCCGTGGTTCGATTCCCGGCAAGGGTGGAAACATTGGGCGTGTTTCCTTACACCTATTGTACCTTTCACCTAGCAAGCAAGTAGGTACCTGGGTGTTATTCGACTGGTGTGGGTCGCATCCTGGGGGGACAAAATTGAGGACCCCAAGGGAAATAAGACAGTCTCTCTATGAGGCAATGCATTTCTTGGGTGGGTAACCCTCCGGGGTAAAAATCCTAACGAAATCTTATCTTATCATCACTTATCCGATTCCTCACACTAGCAACCAGAACATCACATCCGATCCCTCACACTAGCAACCAGACCATCACATCCGATCCCTCACACTAGCAACCAGACCATCACATCCGATCCCTCACACTAGCAACCAGACCATCACATCCGATCCCTCACACTAGCAACCAGAAAATCACATCCGATCCCTCACACTAGCAACCAGACTATCACATCCGATCCCTCACACTAGCAACCAGACCATCACATCCGATCCCTCACACTAGCAACCAGGCCATCACATCCGATCCCTCACACTAGCAACCAGACCATTACATCCGATCCCTCACACTAGCAACCAGGCCATCACATCCGATCCCTCACACTAGCAACCATACCATCACATCCGATCCCTCACACTAGCAACCAGACCATCACATCCGATCCCTCACACTAGCAACCAGACCATCAAATCCGATCCCTCACACTAGCAACCAGGCCATCACATCCGATCCCTCACACTAGCAACCAGGCCATCACATCCGGTCCCTCACACTAGCAACCAGGCCATCACATTCGATCCCTCACACTAGCAACCAGACCATCACATCCGGTCCCTCACACTAGCAACCAGACCATCACATCCGGTCCCTCACACTAGCAACCAGGCTATCACATCCGGTCCCTCACACTAGCAACCAGACCATCACATCCGGTCCCTCATACTAGCAACCAGACCATCACATCCGGTCCCTCATACTAGCAACCAGACCATCACATCCGGTCCCTCACACTAGCAACCAGACCATCACATCCGGTCCCTCACACTAGCAACCAGACCATCACATCCGGTCCCTCACACTAGCAATCAGACCATCACATCCGATCCCTCACACTAGCAACCAGGCCATCACATCCGGTCCCTCACACTAGCAACCAGACCATCACATCCGGTCCCTCATACTAGCAATCAGACCATCACATCCGGTCCTTCACACTAGCAACCAGACCATCACATCCGATCCCCCACACTAGCAACCAGCCATCACATCCGGTCCCTCACACTAGCAACCAGACCATCACATCCGTCCCTCACACTAGCAACCAGACCATCACATCCGATCCCTACACTAGCAACCAGGCCATCACATCCGGTCCCTCACACTAGCAACAGACCATCACATCCGATCCCTCAACTAGCAACCAGACATCACATCCGGTCCCTCACACTAGCAACCAGACCATCACGTCCGATCTCTCACACTAGCAACTAGGCCATCACATCCGATCCCTCACACTAGCAACCAAACCATCACATCCGGTCCCTAACACTAGCAACCAGGACCATCACATCCGGATCCCTCACACTAGCAACCAGACTATCACATCTCGATCCGTCACACTAGCAACCAGACATCACATCCGGTCCCTCACACTAGCAACAGGCCATCACATCCGGTCCCTCACACTAGCAACCAGGCCATCACATCCGGTCCCTCACACTAGCAACCAGGCCATCAATCCGGTCCCTCACACTAGCAACCAGGATATCACATCCGGTCCCTCACACTAGCAACAGACCATCACATCCGTCCCTCACACTAGCAACCAGGCCATCACATCCGGTCCCTCACACTAGCAACCAGACCATCCATCCGGTCCCTCACACTAGCAACCAGGCCATCATTCGATCCCTCACACTAACAACCAGACTATCACATCCGGTCCCTCACACTAGCAACCAGGCAGACATTCATCCAGTTTCGACACTTCACTAAATAGTAGATTATTTGATGGATAGAGGGACTGTGAGGTCACTATGCCGAGTTAGTGTTAGAATGTTTTCAGCATTTCGTATTTCCAAGGTGCACAAACTGCGATACAAGAACAAGTCTTCAGAACAAGGACAGTTACAGCACAAACTGCGATACAAGAACAAGTCTTCAGAACAAGGACAGTTACAGCACAAACTGCGATACAAGAACAAGTCTTCAGAACAAGGACAGTTACAGCACAAACTGCGATACAAGAACAAGTCTTCAGAACAAGGACAGTTACAGCAAAACTATAAGAACAAGTTCGAACGAACAGTTACAGCACAAACTGCGACAGAACAAGTCTTCAGAACAAGAACAGTTACAGCACAAACTGCGATACAAGAACAAGTCTTCAGAACAAGGACAGTTACAGCACAAACTGCGATACAAGAACAAGTCTTCAGAACAAGGACAGTTACAGCACAAACTGCGATACAAGAACAAGTCTTCAGAACAAGGACAGTTACAGCACAAACTGCGATACAAGAACAAGTCTTCAGAACAAGGACAGTTACAGCACAAACTGCTATACAAGAACAAGTCTTCAGAACAAGGACAGTTACAGCACAAACTGCGATACAAGAACAAGTCTTCAGAACAAGGACAGTTACAGCACAAACTGCGATACAAGAACAAGTCTTCAGAACAAGGACAGTTACAGCACAAACTGCGATACAAGAACAAGTCTTCAGAACAAGGACAGTTACAGCACAAACTGCGATACAAGAACAAGTCTTCAGAACAAGGACAGTTACAGCACAAACTGCGATACAAGAACAAGTCTTCAGAACAAGGACAGTTACAGCATTAGGCTTGTGTGGAAAGCTGTTTAATTTAGGTCATGATGCAGTCAAACGTGATTCGAATATTTTGCATTTATACATACAAATTGCTTTACACACACACACACACACACACACACACACACACACACACACACACACACACACACATATATATATATATATATATATATATATATATATATATATATATATATATATATATATATATATATATATATATATATATATATATATATATATATATATATATATATATATATATATATATATATATATATATATATATATATATATATATATTATTAACACATCGGGTGATTCCCACCAAGGCAGGGTGGCCCGAAAAAGAAAAACTTTCATCATCATTCACTCCAACACTGTCTTGCCAGAGGGGTGCTTCACACTACAGTTATAAAACTGCAACATTAACACCCTCCTTCAGAGTGCAGACACTGTACTTCCCATCTCCAGGACTCAAGTCTGGCCTGCCGGTTTCCCTGAATCTCTTCATAAATGTTATCTTGCTTACACTCCAACAGCACGTGTAAATATATATATATATATATATATATATATATATATATATATATATATATATATATATATATATATACATATATATATATATATATATATATATATATATATATATATATATATATTTACACGTGCTGTTTTTGTGGCATTTATGGATTTGGAAAAGGCGTATGATAGGGTGGATAGGGGGGCAATGTGGCAGATGTTGCAGGTGTATGGAATAGGAAGTAGGTTACTGAAAGCAGTGAAGAGTTTTTATGAGGATAGTGAGGCTCAAGTTAGAGTGTGTAGGAGGAAGGGACTATTTCCCAGTAAAAGTGGGCCTTAGACAAGGATGTGTGATGTCACCGTGGTTGTTCAATATATTTATAGATGGGGTTGTAAGAGAAGTGAATGCGAGGGTCTTGGCAAGAGGTGTGGGGTTAAAAGATAAAGAATTAAATACAAAGTGGGAGTTGTCACAGTTGCTTTTTGCTGATGACACTGTGCTTTTGGGAGATTCTGAAGAGAAGTTGCAGAGGTTGGTGGATGAATTTGGTAGGGTGTGTAAAAGAAGAAAATTGAAAGTGAATATAGGAAAGAGTAAGGTGATGAGGATAACAAAAGATTAGGTGACGAAAGATTGGATATCAGATTGGAGGGAGAGAGTATGGAGGAGGTGAATGTATTCAGATATTTGGGAGTGGACATGTCAGCAGATGGGTCTATGAAGGATGAGGTGAATCATAGAATTCATGAGGGAAAAGGGTGAGAGGAGCACTTGAGTCTGTGGAGACAAAGAACTTTGTCCATGGAAGTAAAGAAGGGAATATATGAGAGTATAGTTATACCAACACTCTTATATGGGTGTGAAGCATGGGTGATGAATGTTGCAACGAGGAGAAGGCTGGAGGCAGTGGAGATGTCATGTCTGAGATCAATGTGTGGTGTGAATATAATGCAGAGAATTCGGAGTTTGGAAATTAGGAGGAGGTGCGGGATTACCAAACCTATTATCCAGAGAGCTGAGGAGGGGTTGTTGAGGTGGTTCGGACATGTAGAGAGAATGGAACGAGATAGAATAACTTCGAGAGTGTATAAATCTGTAGTGGAGGGAAGGCGGGGTAGGGGTCGGCCTAGGAAAGGTTGGAGGGAGGGGGTAAAGGAAGTTTTGTGTGCGAGGGGCTTGGACTTCCAGCAAGCATGTGTGAGCGTATTTGATAGGAGTGAATGGAGACAAATGGTTTTTAATACTTGACGTGCTGTTGGAGTGTGAGCAAAGTAACATTT
>WNWK01001804.1:107500-249079 GCA_009830355.1 Cherax destructor
ATCACTCGGCCACTTTACTCGGTGCCATTAAGCAGATCGTGAAACAGAATGAATTTCTTCCAGCGTGGTACCATTGTGAGTACAGTGGTACCATCGTAGGAGCAATGGTATCATTGTAGGAGCAGTGGTACCATTGTAGGAGCAGTGGTACCATTGCGGAAGCAGTGGTACCATTGTGAGTACAGTGATGTTATTGTGAGTACAGTGGTACTATTGCTAGAGCAGTGGTATCATTGAAGGAGCAATGGTATCATTGCGGAAGCATTGGTACCATTGTGAGTACAGTGGTACCATTGCAGGAGCAGTATACCATTGTGTGTACATTTGTAACATTGTGGAAGCACTGGTACCATTGTGAATGCAGTTGTACCATTGTAGGAGCAGTGGTTCCATTCTAGGAGCATTGGTATCATTGCAGGAGCAATAGTGTCATTGCGTGAGTACTGTAGTACCATTGTAGGAACAATGGTAATATAATGACTACAGTATTCACTGGAGCGCAGGCGAGAGAGATATATCATAATCTACACCTGTAAGATTCTGGAAGGACTGGTCCCTAATATGCACACAGAAATCACTCCATACGAAAGCAAAAGACTTGGCAGACGGTGCAACGTACCCCAGTGCCACCCACCCATTGCCACCCACCCACTGCCACCCACAACCTGCCACCCACTCACTGTCACCCACTCACTACTACCCACTCACTGACCCACTCACTGCTACCCACTCACTGCCATCCACTCACTACCACCCAGTCACTGACCCACTCACTGCTACCCACTCACTGACCCACTCACTGCCACCCACTCATTGACCCACTCACTACCACCCACTCACTGACCCACTCACTGCTACCCACTCACTGCCACCCACTCACTACCACCCACTCACTGACCCACTCACTGCTACCCACTCACTACCACCCACTCACTGATCCACTCACTGCTACCCACTCACTGCCACCCACTCACTGACCCACTCACTGCTACCCACTCACTGCCACCCACTCACTGACCCACTCACTGACCTCACTACCACACTCACGCTGCCACCCACTCACTGCTATCCCACCCACTCACTGCCACCCCTTTTTCTCCCACTCTCAGTGTAAGTTAATCTTGCTCTCAGTGGATGACTTTATTTGAATTTTATTAATGTCGACGTGCTGTCTCTCTCTCTCTTTGTCTCCCTATGTTTCTCTCTCTCTCTCTCTCTCTCTCTCTCTCTCTCTCTCTCTCTCTCTCTCTCTCTCTCTCTCTCTCTCTCTCTCCTCTCTCTCTCCTCTCTCTCTGTCTCTCTGTCTGTCTCTCTCTCTCTGTTTCTGTCTGTCTGTCTGTCTGTCTGTCTCTCTCTCTTCTTCTGTCTCTCTTCTTCTGTCTTCTCTCTCTCTCTCTCTCTCTCTCTCTCTCTCTCTCTCTCTCTCTCTCTCTCTCTCTCTTTTACACAGGGTTTTACAAGGTTAGGTTTTCTAACTTCATTTAGAAGCTAAGAGCTGTTACCTACATCAACTCATTTGAAAAGCCTTTCTATTTTTATGAGACACACTATGGGACAGGATGAAGTTGAAGCCATCAGTCGGCAAGCAATTTCATTTGATCATCTGATTTAGTTTCGCTGATATCATTGTGTTGTACGAACATGTTCCAGACTCGAGTCATCCTGGGAATAAACGATCTCAGATGAAGTGATGTTGTGGAGAAGAGTACAGTCAGAGTGAAGTTGCTGCTTGCTGCCCGTCTTGTTGCGTAAAAGTTCAATTCTCGTTGTCGTCGGAGTGCAGCCAAGTGTGGTACTTTGATAATGCTGGCCTAGTACATAATAGTAAGACCGGCTATGTCCCTCCGGTGTTGAAGGCTCTGCTGAAATAACAACTCTATCCAGGCTGGGTCGTGGCGAGAGATGAGCCGTCTTGCTCTGTTCTCTATTCTGTCAAGAAGTCACAGATGAGACGGAGGACAGGCAGTCTAAGAAAGTGGAGCATACTAAGGGTGTATGCAAACTTACTTGTGCCTCATACAGAATCTTTCAACCTCTACTGTTGAGTATATGGAGATACGTCGAAGTGCTGTAAACTTTCTGGCCCTCTTGTTTGCAAGATTTACAAAGTGTTTTTCACGGTCAGTTTGAAGTCAGATTTCACCACAAAGATATCAACTTCTTCCCCGTTTACCAACACTCTTACCACTGTTCCAGCATTCTCACCACTGCTACAGCATTACCATCATGGTATCTAGAGACCATCATCATTTGTGTTTCTCAAGAGCAAATGTTACCTGCCATCGTTTTCCCCAGGCTGTAAACTGGTGATTGATATAACTTAGAGCAGCTGATATAAGTAAATGTAAGAATACAGTCGTCTGCATATGCGTGGGATTCTGGTATGAGATGAAGGATGTCATTGAAGTAGATATTCCGTAACAATGGCCCAAGCACACTTCCCTTGCATCAATAGGATGTATTGGTGACTCAGTCCCGTTTTGAACTAAGTTAGAGCTGTACCTTGAAGGTAGATAAGAGACACAGTGTAGAGCCTGTAATTCTAAGTGCTTGCAGTTTAGCCAAGAGTCCCTGGTGCTATACTCGGTCGAAAGTACCAGCAATGTCCAGTACTACTACACAGCTGACTTTTGATTCATCCAGTGTCTGGTGCCACCTAGTAAAGAGGTTCAACAGAGGTTGACAGACCTAGCGGTCGGTCAAGAACCGACCATTTAGAGATGGCCCACTTTTGGACTTCTCCCATTTGCCTACAGGTTTGTCTGTGCAGGTTCCTGTTATAAGTAGTGGGATGCCTCTTACTCCTTCTCCAAGCCATGTACTTAACAGTAGCATCCTCTCTACAACGCAAGTCGAACCAAGGCTGATCTGTAGGCTTCGTTACTTACTGCTGGTGAGTTATGTGTTCTTGTTGGAGATTAAGGATGTGTCCAGTGAAGGCATTCACTTGGTTGTCCACATCACCTTGGAGAAAACATTCCAATCGGAGGTGGCGAGCTCAGAGCAAAGGGCTGGCCAGTTACCTCTTTCTCACAGCCAGGTTGTACGTGTAGATTCTTCATCCCGTTCTGTTGGAATCTTCAGTGTCGTAAAGACAGCCTTGCGGTCAGATGATCCAACATAACCAAGGGGTTGACAAGTGACTGTGCCTTCCGACAGATCACTCCCTACTGGGGTCGAGGCAGAAGCCAGAGATGTGTGTAGGGAAATCAGCAAAGATTCTCATGTCAAACACTGCAAGAAGGTCATCAAAGTCTCTCTGTATAAGATGTTAGTTGAGGCCACCAACAATTATATGCTCACATATGTGTTGAAGCAGAAGGGAGTCCACATTTTCCATTAGGAAGTTGATAGGGTCTGCATGCTGCCACTGATGTCTCCACATCGTACATGCTGGTACAGAGGTATTCATGCATAGCTTGAAGAACACCTTGGCATGTACACTTTTAAAGAAGTACACAGCAACACCTCCTTGTTCTTGCCTCTCCTTTCTCATCCATGAGGTGTAGCCAGTAATTCTTGCGCAAAATTTTCCGGAGTCCTGTCGTCCAAAAATGTCTCAATAACAGCTATCACGTCGGGATGTCGAGTGTTCACGTAACTATGCGTGAGCTTTCTATCATTGGTATTGAAGCTTCTAATGTTGGCCGACAGGATGCTGATAGACTGGCTCCTCATGTTTGTGTTCAACCTGAGTTGGTGGGTGTCCTATGCTTACCCTTGAGACAGGTAGGACACCGGGGCAGCCGCTGGTACATGTAACACTTTGGTCTTGTATAAGGCACAAAACCACCTGCTGGGCAGAGATTGGAGTAGCTGGGTGGTTGACATGTGAGTTTGTTTACCAATTCAGAGATTCTGCTGGTTTGTTCCGAGAACAGATCTCTAAAGACATGGTGATCCGGTCTGTCAAATTACTTTTTCTTACGACACTGGTCCTCCTGTTGTTCCCTCTTGTGTCAGTAATTGCACCTGGTGAGGTCTCGCAAGCAGTTGTACCTGGGTACCTGGGAAGGTGGACCCCCTATTTGCTGTACCTCTTGTGTTTCGTTGCTGATTCAACAGCTGATTTCTCCGTAGGTTCTGCCTCTGGTGAGCTTGATTATTATGTACCTGGTGAGCGTTTTCATGGGACTGTGTTGGTGGAAGGTGAGACTGCTGTGGGTGTCTATCTCCTTCTCTTCCACGTCCTCTACCACGCTCTCGTCCACTTCTATCAGATGTGTCCCTGCTGTTTGTACTTTAGCGCACCACTTGTTCAGGTGCAAAGTTGGTTACCTGATTATTAGCTGCTTCAATCTCTGGTGGAGAAAAATCTGACTCAGTATTGGCAGATGGAGCAGTGCTGCCAGGTGTACTGGTAGAGGTGTTGGAGTAGTGTTGATTGGCGTACTGGCAAGTGTTGAAGCAGGGATGTCCGGTGTGCTGGCAGGTGTTGGAAGGGAAACTGGCAGGTGTAGGAGAGTTGACAGATACAACGGTTGCTTCGTTGCTGGTTAATGGATCTGTTCCCTCTGCGGTGGTCCAAGAAGTTTTATTAGAATTTCCAAACAGTGTTTTTAGCTCTGTCTATCTGTGGAGCCCTGGTGCCGACAGAATTCCAACAGGCCTTTGTTCCTGGGTTCACCTCAGTGTGAGTCTTCCAGTCCCTGTCGATAGTGTCAGCTTCAGCTGAGCAGCTTAAATCCCTGGGTTTTTGCAATAGCTTGAGCTGAGCAGCTTATGAAGTGCTTCCCTCAAATAATCAAGACTGTCCATTAAGGGAGTCTTGACTATGTGAGTGGAGTCCCTGAGGTACCTCTGAAATTTCCTGTAGTAGCTCCAAGCTCGTTTCTACATAGATGACAGGATTCTGGATGTCCTTCAGACTCCTGAGATGTTCTACCTGGCTACAACAAAAGACTTCTTGTGGCAGCAGTTGGAACATGTGGGATCCTTACACTTAAGAAGAGACAAGTCTCTTTCTCTCTGGTGGTGCCTAGTGGTGCTCGGAGCCTGGTGGTGCTCGGATTCTGGCGTTACAACGTAGTGACTCCGGCGTTACAACGTAGTGACTGGTGTTACAACGTAGTGACTGGCGTTACAACGTAGTCTGGCGTAACGTAGTGGCCAGTTATCAACGTAGGTGCTCAACGTAGTCTGCGTTAAACGTAGTGTACTGCAGTGTTGCAACGTAGTGACTCTAGCGTTACAACGTAGTCACTGACGTTACAATGTAGTGACTGGCGCTACAACGTAGTGACTGCCGTTACAACGTAGTCACTGGCGTTACAACGCAGTTGTTGACGTTACAACGTTGAACTATTTTCATGTGGCCACCATCTTTGTCTTTCCTTCTGTTTTAAGTAAATTTCTGGCTTTACTCTATGTTGTTAGTTACTTCGCTCCTCTGGTATGTAGGGTTAAGACAGTCGGGGACCATTCAAGGGCCGTTTTACTTTGGTGGTTTATCTTGATTTGTGTTCAAGGGTTAAACCGACTCAGGGGCAGAGCTACATTGTTGTTGTGTTTCAGGGTTTCTATGACCCGAAGTTTATTCCATGTTGCTTTTGGTGACCCTAAGATTTCTTCGACCCTAAGATTTCTTCGACCCTAAGATTTCTTCGACCCTAAGATTTCTTCGAATTTGCTGGGTGACTGGACCATTCTGAGTTGATTATTAGAATATCTGAGAAATTTCGAGAACCATTATCAATAAACCATTGTATATTAGTTTGATCAACTAAGGTAACCCTTAACCTCTTCCACTAACTTTAATGCACTGTCACTATTCCTGTGTTCACCACTTGCACTTTGTGTGCTATTTGCAGTTTCCGGTGATACACACTCTCGCTTCACGCACGGAGGGCCCAGGTTCGATTCCCGGTGAGGCGGAAACATTTCGAAGTGTTTCCTTACACACACACAACAGGCCTAGTGTCTAATTGACATGTGCCTAGGACAAAATGGTAACACACACACACACACACACACACACACATATATATATATATATATATATATATATATATATATATATATATATATATATATATATATATATATATATATATATATATATTTATTTATTTATTTATTTAGTAACACATCGGCCGTTTCCCACCAAGGCAGGGTGGAAAAAGAAAAACTCTCGTCATCATTCACTCCAACACTGTCTTGCCAGAGGCATGCTTACACTACAGTTATAAAACTGCAACATTAACACCCCTCCTTCAGAGTGCCGGCACTGTACTTCACATCTCCAGGACTCAAGTCTGGTCTGCCGGTTTCCCGGAATCTCTTCATAAATGTTACCTTGCTTACACTCCAACAGCACGTCAAGTCCTAAAAACCATTTGTCTCCATTCGCTCCTATCTAACACGCTCACGCATGCTTGCTGGAAGTCCAAGCCCCTCGCACACAAAACCTCCTTTACCCCCTCCCTCCAACCTTTCCTAGGGCGACCCCTACCCCGCCTTAACTCCACTACAGATTTATGCACTCTCGAAGTCATTCTTTTTTTCCATCCTCTCTACATGTCCGAACCATCTCAACAACCCCTCCTCAGCCCTTGGATAATAGTCTTGGTAATCCCGCACCTCCTCCTAATTTGCAAACTACGAATTCTGTGCATTATATTCACATCACACATTGCCCTCAGACATGACATCTCCACTGCCTCCAGCCTTCTCCTTGAAACATTCACCACCCATGCTTCACACCCATATAAGAGTGTTGGTATAACTATGCTCTTACATTCCCTCTTTGCTTCCACGGACAAAGTTCTTTGTCTTCACAGACTCCTAAGTACACCACTCACTCTTTTCCCCTCATCAATTCTATGATTCAAATCATCATTCATAGATCCATCTGCTGACACGTCCACTCCTAATTATCTGAATACATTCACCTCCTCCATACTCTCTCCTCCAATATGATATCCAATCTCTCGTCACCTAATTTTTTATCCTCATCACCATATATATATATATATATATATATATATATATATATATATATATATATATATATATATATATATATATATATATATATATATACAAAAGCTCTTACAAAAATACATTTACATAATTGTTCGAGTTTGAGGTGAACGAAAACCGAGGGTCCACTGTATATATATATATATATGGGCTGGTGCAGCAAACGAGAGGGACGGGGATGAGAGAGGCTGCAGATGCTGGGGGCAAGAACAAGACAAGAAGGTTAATGAGTTTCCTCACTGCCTCTGCCTCTGTGAGAAATTGTCATTAACGAAGCAAAGGCAGCTGAAGTGTTTATCTCTCTGTGAACTCACCTATATGAGGTTGCTAGAGTCGAGTCTTAGCTCGCCGCGCCCCAGGTTCATCCCCTATTAGCTTCGTGGGCTCTAATAGTACCCACCCTTATAGCTATACATGGAGCCTGGCTCCACCATTTCCTGAGACAGCAGAAATACTTGCAGATATCCCGTGTCTCATTTGTGTCTTTAACATCCAGTTGTGCTTCTGAGTACCTGTTTCTCGCCTCTCAAATAGCATGTCCTTGTCTACTCCAGCAATTTCTCTGAGTATTTTGTACACTGTCATCATGCCTCCTTTAGTTTCCTGTCCTTTAATTAATATCGATATATTCTATTCCGTTATTGTTTTATCATTTGCTCATACTTCTTAGCTCTGGAACAAGCCTCATTGCATACTTATTTTCTTCCTCTAGTTTTGTAACGTGCTGTCAAATAAGAGACCAGATATATTAAGCAATTTTCCTAACTTTGCTTGTAGCAGATAAATGAGGTATTGACATAAATCCAGATGTATTCCTGTTAACCCTTTTGGGTCCTAGTTCCTAGGCCTTTTGTGCATCCGTATGCTCTTCCGCTACCGGCCACAGGATGGATATGGAGTGCACAATAAACTAGCCACTTCAGTAGTATGCTGGTACTGCATATTCCAAGATGGGCCTGACATGCGTTGTATAAAGGGCCCGTAATGAATGTCGTGATTCCTGAAGGCCACTCCTAAATTTGCCAGATGAGCATTGATTGCAGAGGTTATTCGGCTGATGTGAGTCTCTGGCGATTTACTAGTCACTATACTCACACGTAGTTGTGTGCGTTCGTGCATGTGTGTGTGTGTGTGTTAGTTACCATTTTGTCAAAGGCACTTGTCGATAAGACACTTGGCCTGTTTGGTACTCACCTAAGTGTGGTTGCCGGGGTTGAGTTATAGCTCCTGGCCCCGACTCTTCACTGGTCGCTACTAGGTCACTCCATGCTCCGTGAGCTCTATCATACCTCTTCTTAAATCTATGTATGGATCTTGCCCCACCACCTTCCTTTCCGGACTATTCCACTTCCCGACAACTCTGTGACTGACGAAATACTTCCTAACATCCCTGTGACTCATCTGAGTCTTCAACTACAAACTATGACCCCTTGTTGGTGTGTCCCATCTCTGAAACATCCTGTCCCTGTCCACCTTGTCGATTCTTCTCAGTATTTTATACGTTGGTATCATACCCCCCCTATTCCTCCTTTCCTCCAGAATCGTCAGGTCGATTTCCCATTACCTCTTCTCGTAGGACATGCCCCTTAATCCGGGACTAGTCTCGTTGCAAACCTCTGCACTTTCTCTGATTTCTTGAAGTGCTTGGCCAGGTGTGGGTTCCAAACTGGTGATACATACTACAGTATGTAGGTATACATGTGTGCTTGCTGGTGTGTGTGTGTTTGTAGGTGTGTATGCGTGAGTGTGTGTCTGTGTGTGTGGCATATATATAATATATATATATATATATATATATATATATATATATATATATATATATATATATATATATATATATATATATATATATATATATATATATATATATATATATGTCGTGCCGATTAGGTAAAACTTGCGATTTTGGCTTAAATAGCAACGCTCACCCTGCCATATAAGACAAGTGAAAATTTGTGTATGCAATAATTTCGCCAAAATCATTCTGAACATAACGAAAAAATATATTTCTTTGTGTTTGTTTATTATTAAATTAATGTTAACGTATCTAAAATATATTTAGTTGGGTTAGGCTAAATTAAATTGCACTTGTTGTAATAAGGTTAGGTAGGTTTTCAAAGTTTCTCTTGGTACAAAATTATAAATTTTTGCATTAACATAAATGAAAAAATATATCTTTAAACGTATAAGAGAAAATTTTAGAAAGGACTTAATTTTAGATGAGTTCTTGCTAATTGACCAGTTTTACCTAATCGGCACGACATATATATATATATATATATATATATATATATATATATATATATATATATATATATATATATATATATATATATATATATATATATATATATATATATATATATATATATATATATATATATATATACTCTAGAAGATGGGCAGTGGGACCAAGCTACACTCCCAGTCAGACTAGGTGGCATTGGTGTCCGCAAGTCATATCAGATTGCTCTACCTGCTTTCCTGTCTTCATGCATTGCATCCAGAGGGCTTGTAGCAGCAATTCTCCCTGAACATCTTATGGACACGATTGGAATCCATGACCAAAAGTTCGTTGATGGAGCCAGGATCTAGGATAACCTAACAGGCTCTGAAACCAGGCCTGCTCCCCCAACAACTACAAACAGCTGCACTGGGATGGCCCAATAGTAGAGAATATAGCCTCAGCAATGCTTCAGAGTGTGTCAGGGAAGGATAGAGCCCGCCTCCTGCAGTGAGAGCTCCTCATGCAGGGGACTTTCTTTTGGCTGTTCCCAACTCCAGCCTTGGACACGCCTCGACCCACAGACCATCCGCATTGGTGTTGCCCTTCGACTTGCCGCCCCTATTCTCGCCGAACACAGGTGTATTTGTGGCAGTGAAGCAGCAGACCGATTCGGGTACCATGGTCTTGTGTGTCGTAAATCCGAGGGAAAGATTGCAAGACATGAAGAGGTTAATAACATTATCAAGAGAAGCCTCACAACAGCCGGATGCCCAGCAGTAAGGGAACCACCCAAACTATGCAGATCTGATGGCAGCCAAAAGCGTCCAGATGGTATCACCCTTCAAGCCTGGACAGACGGCAAGCAGGTGGTGTGGGACTACACATGTGCATCTACCTTGGCTGATACCTATCTCCAATACACCAGGGAGGAAGGAGGGGCAGCTGCCACCTTCAGGGAGTCCCAGAAGTCGAGAAAATATGGAGAACTTGCCCATCATTATATGTTTGTTCCCATAGGCTCAGAGACCCTTGGCTCATGGGGAACGAGTGCATCTAAGTTCCTCAAGGAGCTGGGCAAAAGACTCAACAGGGTAACTAGGGATCCCATTGCAGCTAGTTTTCTGTTCCAGCGACTCAGCGCTGCTGTTCAGAGGGGTAATACATGCTGTATTCTGGGCACGCGCCCCAGCTCGGAAGAGCTGGATGAGATTTTCGCATTATAATCAGTGACAAACATGTAACAATATGTACTAGACATGTATATCTCACCTCGTGTACTGTATATGCCGTCTTTATATCAACAATGTATCTCTTAAATCTTTTGTACCATATTATGTAATAAAATATACCTATTGGTAAAAAAGATGGTGGTAGGAGAAGTGGAATATTCAAATGGCATCAGGAAGAAATCCAAATATTCTTCCTTGAAGCCTTTTTTTCCACTTCTCCGAGGCTATGGGTCCCACAATTTGTACCAGAGGTGGACCCCATCCTATATATATATATATATATAAAATTTACAGAAAACCTACAAATAATTGTTCCTATGTACACTATTACTTTCACATCAAGATAGAGTTAAAGTGTCGGTTTTTTCTTCAATGTTTTTGAGAGCTTTACGTATTTGTAGTCCAGAGTTCATAGATGAAGAAATTCTAAAATTTATGAAATAGCTAATGATTTAAAATACCCAAGAAACATAATTGATAAATCTTTTAAAATAGCTTAGAATACTTTTTACAATCCAAAAAGGGACAACCAACCTTATTCAACCAAAATATGTTGGTTCTCCCTTACCATGAAAACTTGGTTGATATGCCTTCCTTTCTTAAGAATTTTAATATCAAAGTTGTATTTAAAAATCTTGATACAGTAAAGACTTTTGATAAAAATTTCCCCCAAAATGCTGACGGATGTGTCTATAAGATTCCCTGTAAAATATGCGATAAAGTTTATTATGGTCAAACTGGTAAAGTCTTGAACTAAGATTAAAACAACATAAATATAGCATTAGAACTGGACAAGATTCTAATGCTCTATTTATTCATGTGAGAGATTTTAACCATCCAATTGATTTTCAAAATGCTGAGAAGGTTGTATCAAGCAAGTCCATGGTTGAGAGAAATATAATAGAATCATGTTTCATTAAAAGCAGTTTTGAAAATAATATGAATATTTCTTTTGGATTATATAAAATTGGATTCATTTATAATTAATAAAATTTGGGAAGAATTTAATGATAAATTGGACTAATCTTAATTCTTGGGAAGAGTTTCAGGTCCTTTCTTATGTTCCTCTTCACAGAGTCGTGAGATGTTACGCTACTGTGAGGTGTAGTCTTTGTTAGTGTGATGTGACTGTGAGGTGTAGTCTCGCCCTTATATAAGCCTTCTTGTCATGTTTGCTGTTATAGTTCCTTGATAATGTGAGTAGTCACGAAAGCGCTTGGAATTCTCTATTTTTCATAGTGGTTGTCTTGCATATATATATATATATATATATATATATATATATATATATATATATATATATATATATATATATATATATATATATATATATATGTATATATATATATATGTATGTATATATATATATATATATATATATATATATATATATATATATATATATATATATATATATATATATATATATATATATATATATATATATATATATATATATATATGTGTGTGTGTGTGTGTGTGTGTGTGTGTGTCGTGCCGATTATGTAAAACTGGTCAATTAGCAAGAACTCATCTAAACATCTAAAATTAAGTCCTTTCTAAAATTTTCTTTTATACGTTTAAAGATATATTTTTTCATTTATGTTAATGTAAGAATTTATAATTTTGTACCAAGAGAAATTTTTGAAAACCTACCTAACCTTATTACAACAAGCGCAATTTAATTTAGCCTAACCCAACTAAATATATTTTAGATACGTTAACATTAATTTAATAATAAACAAACACAATGAAATATATTTTTTTCATTATGTTCAGAATGATTTTGGCGAAATTATTGCATACACAAATTTTCACTTGTCTTATATGGCAAGGTGAGCGTTGCTATTTAAGCCAAAATCGCAAGTTTTACCTAATCGGCACGACATATATATATATATATATATATATATATATATATATATATATATATATATATATATATATATATATATATATATATATATATATATATATATATATATATATATATTTTAAACACGTTTTACTTAAAAAATGTAAATTTGCGACAATTAAGCAGTTTCCATATACGTACTATATTAATATCGTTTTCGTGGAACACAATGAATAATAATGGCTTATATACGAGAAGCATTGTCACAACTCTATACATCATGTAAGTTCCTTACTTGGTCATATTTTTAAGTTAGGTCAAGTCAAGAGCTACTTAATCTCTCAACATACCTAACATCTTTTACATAATTAATTAATCAATGCATCCGAGTAATTTCGATCGTATTTCGTTCAGTCATTCATTTACATGAATTTTTTTTAACTAATGGACATGATTAAAAAATAATGAATAAACAGAGGCTGGCCAGATCTAATGCTATTTTTATATTTTATTTTGAAATCTAATTTTGTTTGAGTCTGCTCTACCTACAGTGTATCACTTGTTTTTGAACAAGTCTCTTACTGATGAAACAATGAAAATTCTCCATGGATTTCGTAAACAGGAAATATTTTTGATGTGAAGATTTTTATAATGAACTTATGATACCTTTACGATTCACTTGCTACGATACATTTGTGTGTTACTTTACACTAATGTGTTACGATACACCTATGCTACGGAACACCTATGTTACAATACAGCATTCTGATATGATTAATTTGTTGCGATACATTGTTACCATACACCTATGTTATTGCGAGGGAAAAGTCAGTGTAATGGGCTTATGGTAGTTCAGACTCCGAGGAACTATTAAGTCTATCGCCGCCTGCACTGCCATCTAGCGAGCCGCTGTAAAACTCCAGATTTCTTCGCGTCTCAGTTTCTATAGTTTCTACTCCTGGTAGCATTAACCTTACTTGGTGTGGGTTGAAATTTGGAAAACTCACTTCACCTCCACTCATCGCCTGATCAGCTCTGCTGCTGGTGTGATCATCCACAGTACACGCTCGATATATGGGAGCTAGAACCCAGGCGATGGGACTTAGTGGGACAAAGCGACTACTGTGAACCAGTATTGACAGGAGGTGCGTCATTTACTCAACGTAAGACCAGCACCTCATACCCGGGATAACTAACATCATATTTACAACACATCTTAAGATCTCCTGGACTTAGAAGTTTCTCCTGCCTTAAGATCTCATTGGAACCAACGGCGGCCAACTTGTTTATTTTTGTTATTTAATTAAATACTTTTCAGTTTTTTCTCTATTATTCTTTCTTGAAGTTATTCATTATTTTTCTATACTTCTGATCAGGCAGAAGACGTTTCCCTGACAGTTGTGTTACATTTGTTTCGATACACCTGTGCTACAATACACACCTGTGCTACAATACACGATAGGCTTGTTACCATACAGTATATCACGAACAAATGTAATTAGACAGTGAATCTTTTTGTAAGGGGTTTGAGGGGTGATTTAGTACAGGTGTGGGAGGATATCTATGTTTTTTTATAAAGCTGTATTCCTCAGGAGGAGATGGTACTGAAACGTGTGTGGAGAGTACTGAGAGTTTGTTCATTGGATTGGAGTATTGTAGAGAACATGTTGGTAGAGTTAGGGAGGCCTTGGTTGACAAATTTGATGTAATGCTGTATCATTACCAGAGTAGGGTTGTATTGCTGTATATGTTGCGGTTTGTGTCACATGCATATGATTGTTAGGTTTACAAGTTATAGATAACACTTGTGTCACTTATCTCAGGGATAAGTTACTTATATAGGGTTTTGTTATACATGTGGGAATTCCAGGTTAAAAAGGGAAGCAGAGCACATGTGTGGAGAAATGCAAATACTGTGTGACGGGTGCGACATTTGGGCAGTGTATGTTGTGGGCTCCCATATAGGGGATGTTTCTATGGTAGATGTTATGGTGTGCAAACTGTCATTATATATACTCGTTTAACTGAACGGAAGACAGTTGTATCATTAGTTACTGATGTATAGTTTATGGTAGGGCTTTGTGTACAGCATACACTTCACCGATAACTTTTGTATAGTTCCACTGAGAGAACATTTATATTTATGTTAATGGTCTTTGCCATTTTGAGTTAATGGGATATTTGAAACTTAAGCCCTTACGGGTTATGGATATCGGTGTGTTACGCTGTAAGTGTGAATGTGTATTTTTAGGGTTTTGGGGCTGAGGAATGTTTCATTAATAGGCCTGACAATATATAAATTGTACATAACACTTGGATACTTAATTTCTGATCAAGATTGGTAGGGTTTATGGAATAACTCTAGGGTGAGTTAGGGGTTTTATTATGTGTATTATTTTACATGGTAAGAATTTATCATTCATGTTTGGTCTTCATTGCTGATTTGGAGAGGACCTTAATTATACGAGCATATTCTTTCTGTGTTTAGTATAATGTATGTTAAGTACGAAGGTTATTGTTAAATTTTGCTTATGTGTTGTATTTTAGTTTTTAAATAAAATATAAAAAAAACAATTAGACAGTGGCAAAAGTCGACGGGTGAAAATAAAGACACAAGTGCAATAGAATCCTGTTAATGGGATTCTCTGCTATAAGTATTATAATTTTCAAGACCAGTGTTTTCAGAGATAAGTTGTACCTGGCCATTTAAGTTACCAGGACAAGCACTGTCAATAAGGAAATCAAGACAATGAGGAATAAAGAATACACCAGAGGTAAGCTCCTTGATTAATCACATCTTCCCACTTCCAAACATATTTACTATTATTTGCATTATAAACCATGATGGGAGTGGGTATGACGAGAGAGGAAGTATAAGTATTCGAACTCACTATAGCATTTGACACCCATACAGAGGACAGAGTCTGGGATGGTGTTAACCAATTCAAGACTAGTGAGGGAATGAAGGACTAGTGAGGGACTGAAGGACTAGTGAGGGACTGAAGGACTAGTGAGGGACTGAAGGACTAGTGAGGGACTGAAGGACTAGTGAGGGACTGAAGGACTAGTGAGGGACTGAAGGACTAGTGAGGGACTGAAGGACTAGTGAGGGACTGAAGGACTAGTGAGGGACTGAAGGACTAGTGAGGGACTGAAATTTCATGGCTGTCAGTACCAGTTGTGTAACTTACTCTGGGGCTCCTTACACCTGCCCCCCTCACCCTGACTGACACACCTCCAGCACAAACTAGCAGTCACCACATAGTCCAGTGGTGCACTCATTAAGATAAACCACCGTGATTTAAAGCTGGTCAATGACGCCACGTAGCAATGCAGTTACGTGGGATACACGTCAAGTCTGTCACCTTACACTTGTTACGTCATGCCTCTTTCAATGTACCTATTACCCATGATAGGATATAGCTCTTAAAATACACATGTGTTTCTAAACATGTATTTTACAATACACCTATGTGATGATACACATGTTCTTCGGAACATGTTACGATACACGAGCATAATCAAACACCTTTATTACGATTAACCAGTGTTTCAATACACTGGTGTTACGATTCACTGGTATCAAGATACAAATGTGATTTACTACTCAGCCATACAATATACAGTAAATGTCAGGCTACAGAGATTGAAATTCAAAATTCAGAGTTAAGATTTCAAAATATTATTCAGGAATATAAGCATCTCATGATATATGAAAACAGTAATAGAACAACAGTACGCTCACCCCTGAAATGCATACGACCCAGCACTGTAATATTAATACAAAATATTACAGAGCTGCAGGGGTATATGGTAGAGAATTTTGGGCCTGGTCAATGTTAAAATGTTATTACTATGCAAACGCAGCCAGAGAAAATGAATAATTTTAAACTCTGGCTGTGTCCCGCACGTGACTCACCATCCCATGTTCTATGTAGTTGTGTTTACAAATCATATATTTTTTTTTTTTTTATTAACACATCGGCCGATTCCCACCAAGGCAGGGTGGCCCGAAAAAGAAAAACTTTCATCATCATTCACTCCATCACTGTCTTGCCAGAAGGGTGCTTTACACTACAGTTATAAAACTGCAACATTTACACCCCTCCTTCAGAGTGCCGGCACTGTACTTCCCATCTCCAGAACTCAAGTCCGGCCTGCCGGTTTCCTGAATCCCTTCATAAATGTTACTTTGCTCACACTCCAACAGCACGTCAAGTATTAAAACCATATGCCTCCATTCACTCCTATCAAATACGCTCACACATGCTTGCTGGAAATCCAAGCCCCTCGCACACAAAACTTCCTTTACCCCTCCCTCCAACCTTTCCTAGGCCGACCCCTACCCCGCCTTCCTCCACTACAGATTTATACACTCTCGAAGTCACTCTGTCTCGTTCCATTCTCTCTACATGTCCAAACCACCTCAACAACCCCTCCTCAGCTCTCTGGACAATCGTTTTGGTAATCCTGCACCTCCTCCTAATTTCCAAACTCCGAATTCTCTGCATTATATTCACACCACACATTGACCTCAGACATGACATCTCCACTGCCTCCAGCCTTCTCCTCGTTGCAACATTCATCACCCATGCTTCACACCCATATAAGAGCGTTGGTATAACTATACTCTCATACATTCCCTCTTTACTTCCATGGACAAGGTTCTTTGTCTCCACAGACTTCCGAAGTGCTCCACTCACCCTTTTCCCCTCATCAATTCTATGATTCACCTCATCCTTCATAGACCCATCCGCCGACATGTCCACTCCCAAATATCGAATACATTCACCACCTCCATACTTCCTCCAATCTGATATCCAATCTTTCGTCACCTATTCTTTTGTTATTCTCATCACCTTACTCTTTCCTATATTCACTTTCTTTTCTTTCTTTACACACCCTACCAAATTCATCCACCAACCCTGGTTTCCAGAATCTCCCAAAAGCAAGTGTATCAGCAAAAAGCAACTGTGAAACTCCCACTTTGTATTTGTCTTTTTTTTTAGCCCAACACCTCTTGCAAACTTTATCACTTTCTTACAACCCCATCTATAAATATATTGAACAACCACGGTGACATCACACATCCTTGTCTAAGGCCCACTTTTTACTGGGAAATAGTCCCCTTCCCTCCTACACACTCTAACCTGAGCCTCACTATCCTCATAAAACCTTCACTGCTTTCAGTAACCTTCCTCCTATTCCATACACCTGCAACATCTGCCACATTTTTTTTTTTTTTTTTTTTTTTTTTTTTTTTTTTTTTTTTTTTTTTTTTTTTTTTTTTTTTTTTTTTTTTTTTTTTTTTTTTTTTTTTTTTTTTTTTTTTTTTTTTTTTTTTTTTTTTTTTTTTTTTTTTTTTTTTTTTTTTTTTTTTTTTTTTTTTTTTTTTTTTTTTTTTTATATATATATTATATATATATATTATATATATATATATATATATATATATATATATATATATATATATATATGTCGTGCCGATTAGGTAAAACTGGTCAATTAGCAAGAACTCATTTAAAAAAGTCCTTTCTAAAATTTACTCCTATACGTTTAAAGATATATTTTTTAAATTTATGTTAATGTAAAAATTATAATTTTGTACCAAAAAAACTTTGAAAACCTACCTAACCTATTACAACAAGGCAATATAAAGCTAAACCTAACAATATATTTTAGATACGTTAACATTAATTTAATAATAAACAAGCACAATGAAATATATTTTTCGTTAGGTTTAGAATGATTTTTGCGAAAATTTTGCATACAAAAATTTCGCTTGTCTTATAACAAGAGCGTTGCTATTTGAAAATCGCAGTTTCCTAATCGGCACGACATATGATGATATATATGTCGTGCCGATTAGGTAAAACTTGCGATTTTGGCTTAAATAGCAACGCTCATCTTGCCAATAAGACAAGCGAAAATTTGTTTATGCAATATTTCGCCAAAAATTCTGAACCTAACGAAAAATATATTTCATTGTGTTTGTTTATTATTAAATTATTATAAAAGTATCTAAAATATATTTAGTTGGGTTAGCTAAATTAAATTGCGCTTGTTCAAAAGTTAGGTAGGTTTTCAAAATTTTCTTGGTACAAAATTATAAATTATTACATTAACATAAATGAAAAAAAAAATCTTTAAACGTATAAGAATTTTTTTAGAAAGGACTTAATTTTAGATGAGTTCCTGCTAATTGACCAGTTTTACCTAATCGGCACATTATTATATATATATATATATATATATATATATATATATATATATATGTCGTGCCGATTAGGTAAAACTGGTCAATTAGCAAGAACTCATCTAAAATTAAGTCCTTTCTAAAATTTTCTTATACGTTTAAAGATATATTTTTTCATTTATGTTAATGTAAAATTTATAATTTTGTACCAAGAGAAACTTTGAAAACCTACCTAACCTTATTACAACAAGCGCAATTTAATTTAGCCTAACCCAACTAAATATATTTTAGATACGTTAACATAAATTTAATAATAAAGAAACACAATGAAATATATTTTTTCGTTATGTTCAGAATGATTTTGGCGAAATTATTGCATACACAAATTTTCACTTGTCTTATATGGCAGGTGAGCGTTGCTATTTAGTTAAAATCGTAAGTTTTACCTAATCGGCACGACATATTATATATATATATATATATATATATATATATATATATATATATATATATATATATATATATATATATATATATATATGTCATTGCGATTAGGTAAAACTGATCAATTAGCAAAAATATATATAGAAAATATATATATATATATATATATATATATATATATATATATATATATATATATATATATATATATAATGTCGTGCCGATTATATCTTTAAACATTTAAGAGAAAATTTTAGAAAGGACTTAATTTTAGATGAGTTCTTGCTAATTGACCAGTTTACCTAATCGGCAGACATATATATATATATATATATATATATATATATATTATATATATATATGTCGTGCCGATTAGGTAAAACTTGCGATTTTGGCTTAAATAGCAACGCTCTTCTTGCCATATAATACAAGAAAATTTGTGTATGCATGATATGATGTAGGGCGTAATTACAGTAGTTTGTTAGATTACGTATCGGTAGATAAAAGATTGTTGAGAAGACTTTAGGATGTACATGTCTATAGAGGGGCCACAGATATATCAAATCACTTTTTAGTTGTAGCTTCAATGAGAGTAAAAGGTAGATGGGATACATGGAAAATAGAAGCAGCAAGTAAGAGGGAGGTGTTGGTTAATAAACTAAAAGAGGAGGCAGTTAGGGTAAGATATAAACAACTATTGGAGGATAGATGGGCTAGTGAGAGTATAGGAAATGGTGTCGAAGATGTATGTTGTAGGTTAAGAATGTAGTGTTAGAGTGTTCAGCAGAAGTTTGTGGTTACAGGAAAGTGGGTGCGGGACGGAAGAAGAGCGATTAGTGGAATGATGATGTAAAGAGAGTAGTAAGGGAGAAAAAGTTAGCATATGAGAGATTTTTACAAAGAAGAAGTGATGCAAGGAGGGAAGAGTATATGGAGAGAAAAAGAAAGGTTAAGAGAGTGGTGAAGCAATGTAAAAAGAGAGCAAATGAGAGAGTCGGTGAGATGTTATCAACAAATTTTGTTGAAAATGAGAAAAAACATTTGAAGTGATATAATAAGTTAAGGAAGCCTAGGGAACAAATGGATTTGACAGTTAAAAATACTAGAGGAGAGTTAGAGGTATCGGGAAGATGGAGGGAATATTTTGAGGAATTGTTAAATGTTGAGGAAGATAGGGAAGCTGTGATTTCGTGTATAGAGCAAGGAGGAATAGCATCTTGTAGGAGAGAGGAAGAGACAGTTATGAGTATGGAGGAAGTTCGTGAGGCAGTGAATAGAATGAAAGGGGATAAGGCAGCTGGGATTGATGGGATAGAGATAGAAATGTTAAAAGCAGGTGGAGATATAGTTTTGGAGTGGTTGGTGCTATTATTTAATAAATGTATGGAAGAGGGTAAAGTACTTAGGGACTGGCAGAGGAGCGTGCATAGTTCCTTTGTATAAAGGCAAAGGGGACAAAAGAGAATGCAAAAATTATAGGGTAATAAGTCTGTTGAGTATACCTGGTAAAGTGTATGGTAGAGTTATTATTGAAAGAATTAAGAGTACGACGGAGAGTAGGATAGCAGATGAACAAGGAGGCTTTAGGAAAGGTAGGGGGTGTGTAGACCAAGTGTTTACAGTAAAACATATAGGTGAACAGTATTTAGATAAGGGTAAAGAGATTTTTGTGGCATTTATGGATTTGGAAAAGGTGTATGACAGGGTGGAAAAGGGGGCAATGTGGCAGATGTTTCAGGTGCATGGAATAGGAGGTAGGTTACTGAATGCAGTGAAGAGTTTTTACGAGGATAGTGAGGCTCAGGTTAGAGTATGTATTAGAGAGGGAGATTATTTCCCAGTTAAAGTAGGTTTTAGACAAGGATGTGTGATGTCACCATGGTGGTTGTTCAATATATTTATGGATGGGGTTGTAAGAGAAGTGAATGCATGGGTGTTGGCAAGAGGTGTGGGATTAAAAGATAAAGAATCTAACACAAAGTGGGAGTTGTCACAGTTGCTCTTTGCTGGTGACACTGTGCATTTGGGAGATTCTGAAGAGAAGTTGCGGAGGTTGGTGGATGAGTTTGGTAGGGTATGTAAAAGAAGAAAATTAAAAGTGAATATAGGAAAGAGTAAGGTGATGAGGATAACAAAAAATTAGGTGACGAAAGATTGGAAATCAGATTGGAGGGAGGGAGAGTATGGAGGAGGTGAATGTATTTAGATACTTAGGAGTAGACGTGTCAGCAGATGGGTCTATGAAGGAGTCATGTTGAGACAAAGAACTTTGTCCGCGGAAGCAAAGAGGGGAATGTATAAGAGTATAGTTATACCAACACTCTTATATGGATGTGAAGCATTGGTGGTGAATGTTGCAACAAGGTGAAGGCTGGACACAGTGGAGATGTCATGTCTGAGGGCAATGTGTGGTGTGAATATAATGCACAGAATTCGTAGTTTGGAAATTAAGAGAAGGTGTGGGATTATCAAAACTATTATCCAGAGGGCTGAGGAGGGGTTGTTGAGGGGGTTCGGACATGTAGAGAAGAAGTAACGAAATAGAATGACTTCGAGAGTGTATAAATCTGTAGTGGAGGGAAGGCGGAGTAGGGGTCGGCCTAGGAAAGGTTGGAGAGAAGGGGCAAAATAGGGTTTGTGTGAGAGGGGCTTGGACTTCTAGCAAGCATGCATGAGCGTATTTGATAGGAGTGAATGGAGAAAAATGGTTTTACGACTTGACGTGCTGTTGGAGTGTGAGCAGGATAACATATATGAAGGGATTCAGGAAAATCGGCAGGCCGGACTTGAGTCCTGGAGATGGGAAGTAGAGTGTCTGCACTCTGAAGGAGGGGTGGTTAATGTTGCAGTTTTATAACTGTAGTGTAAGCACGCCTCTGGCAAGACAGTGATGGAGTGGAATAATGATGAACGTTTTTCTTTTTCAGTCCACCCTGCATTGGTGGGAAACGGCCGATGTGTTAATAAAAAAAAATATACCTAGAGATAGAAAGAGGAAGAGAGGAGAATTATTTAAATAATAATTGATTCTCAAAAAAAAAACATGCTTCTATATCCTCTATATTTAAAAATTGCTTAGATTTGCTTGTAACAGATAAGGAAACTGTTGATATAAATCTGATGTATTCCTGTTAACCCTTTTGGGGCCCTTGTTCCTAGGTCTTTTGTGAATTCATTTGCTCTTGCGCTACCACTTACAGGATGGATATGAAGTGCACAATAAACTAGACACTTTGGTGGCAACATATGAAATCTATATTTAAAAGCTGTAAATCTAATGGATGGAAGTGTTGAAAGTAAGTCATTACAAAGCCACTTACTGCAGAGTAAAACTATATTACGCAACATTTCGCTCAACAGCTTGCTTCTTCCTCATAGAAAAGATCTTACCGACCATCCATGTATATAAAAACGAAACGGGTGAAGCTCTGTGTAGAGCTTTAAAAAGTCAGTTGACTAGATAAAAGCTCCTCAGATAGTGAAACGCTGAGCCTTTTATTCATTACTATCGGCATTACACTGCTTGTGTCCACCCATGTATCCTGCATCCCTTGACGGGTATCAGTATAAAGTAGCAGTAGGATATTTCTTAGTGTCTCTCTTTCATTCATGGAGGATAAATTTTACCTGAGGACTGGTACATGCCAGTGATGATAAAACAAGCGCTTAACGATGAGAGGGATAGAAAATATTACTGAATTTGTTAATATAATTATATAGCATTAGGTAAAATTACTATATGTACCTACTTATTTATAGCTACAGGAGCAGAGTCAAGCTCGTGGTGTACCGTCTTTAATAAGTTCTTAAATATAAATAAATAAATAAAAATAAAAAATATATATATATATATATATATATATATATATATATATATATATATATATATATATATATATATATATATATATATATATATATATATAATATTTCATACATGCACATATATATGCAAGACAACCACTATGAAAAATAGAGGAATTCTAAGCTTTCGTGACTACTCACATTATCAAGGAACTATAAAACAAAATATAACAAGAAGACTTATAAAGGGGCAAGACTACACCTCACAGTCACATCATACTAACAAAGACCACATCTCACAGTAGCGTGACATCGCCCGACTCTGTGAAGAGGACATAAGAATGGAGGAACATTGCAGAAGGCCTACTGGCCCTTACAAGGCAAGTCCTTATCAAAACCACCACTACCTAAGAATTTACTCCCGTACTCACGACACCAATCAAACCTGAAATTCTTCCCAAGAATTAAGATTTGTTATTAAATTCTTACAAAATTTTATTAATTATAAATTATTCCAATTTATATAAAGCAAAAGAAATATTCATATTATTTTCAAAACTGCTTTTAATGAAACAGGATTCTATTATATGCCTCTCAATGGAAAAATAAACACATAAGCAGTATAATGTGATCCTTTATTGACAACGTTTCGCCCACGCAGTGACTCGATAAATCCCACTGCGTGGGCGAAACGTTGTCAATAAAGGATCACATTATACTGCTTATGTGTTTATTTTTCCATTGTGTCGGTATTTTATACCATTTATTTCCATATTCCTCTCAACCATGGACTTGCTTGATACAACTTCTCAGCATTTTGAAAATTAATTGGATGGTTAAATCTCTCACATGAATAAATAGAGCATTAGAATCTTGTCCAGTTCTAATGCTATATTTATGTTGTTTAATCTTTAGTTCAAGACTTTTTCCAGGGTTTTACCATAATAAACTTTATCGCATATTTTACAGAATCTTATAGACACATCCGTCAGCATTTTGGGGGAATTTTTTATCAAAAGTTTTTTACTGTATCAAGATTTTTAAATACAACTTTGATATTAAAATTCTTAAGAAAGGAAGGCATATCAACCAAGTTTTCATGGTAAGGGAGAACCAACATATTTTTGGTTGAATAAGGTTGGTTGTCCCTTTTTGGATTGTAAAAAGTATTTCTAGCAATTTTAAAAGATTTATCAATTATGTTTCTTGGGTATTTTAAATCATTAGCTATTTCATAAATTTTAGAGATTTCTTCATCTATGAACTCTGGACTACAAATACGTAAACTCTCAAAAACATTGAAGAGAAAACCGACACTTTACTCTATCTTGATGTGAAGAATAATAGTGTACATAGGAACAATTATTTGTAGGTTTTCTGTAAATTTTAAATTTAAAATTAATGTTACCCTTAATAATAAAAACATCTTAATTCATGGGAAGAGTTTCAGGTCCTCTTCACAAAGTCGGGCGATGTCACGCTACTGTGAGGTCTGGTCTTGCCCCTTTATAAGCCTTCTTGTTATGTTTTGTTTTATAGTTCCTTGATAATGTGAGTAGTCACGAAAGCACTTGGAATTCCTCTATTTTTTCATAGTGGTTGTCTTGTCATATTTTGATATCACCTGTTTACTGATGATCTTTTTGCATATATATATATATATATATATATATATATATATATATATATATATATATATATATATATATGTATATATATATATATATATATATATATATATATATATATATATATATATATATATATATATATATATATATATATATATATATATATATATATATATATTCTGGGCACGCGGCCCACTGCCGGGAGCTGGACGAAGTATTTGACATGTAGCTCTGAGTTGTCATCTATGTTGTTTTACTCCCTATTGTATTCGTGTCAATGTATTTTGTCAATGTATTTTGTCTTGAAATAAATTTTATATATATTCAAAAGATGGGTGGTAGGGGAAGTGGAATATTCAAATGGCTTCAGAAAGAAATCTAAATATTCTTCCTTGAAGCCTTTTATCCACTTCTCTCTCTCTCTCTCTTCTCTCTCTCTCTATATATATATATATATATATATATATATATATATATATATATATATATATATATATATATATATATATATAATATATATATATATATATTTAAGACAAAATCGCAAGTTTTACCTATTCGGCACGACATTGCATTTACTGTGTCCTCCTTTAATTCATTGCATTCGTCAGCCACTTTTCGAAATCGTGTGTTCGTATTTTATTTCTTCGAAAGTTTTAGTCTTGTAAACGAGTCAGTCAGGATGTGCTTTAAGAGACATGTTCACGCTCACAACATGAGTATTTCCTATGAAATTCAACGTTGATGAGTATATCTGTGGGATCTACTCATCACCCCTTTCCCCAGCTTCCTCTTCCATATTCCCTCTTTCCCCATTTCGCCGCTCATCCTTAACCGTTTCCCCTTTCCCTATTTTCAGTTCCCCCATTATCCCTACCCCATCCGCCTCTCACCCAGCACTGAGATCTGAGGCTCAAGAACGTGTTTGTACACCAGTTACCAGCAACCTTCATTCATTATTTATTCAATTTTCTTGTGACATTTGTCAAAGAGCCTGGCTTCTGTGTGTGCTATGTCAAGGCAGGGAGCAAGAATATCGGTCGGCGGCGCTGGGGGATCAAACACCCCAGGTAGAGTCAAAGTCTCTAGGTTTAGTCTGTTGAGTTGCTGAATAAAACACTTGTGCAACACTTGGGCGTCTTTGCCGCAGGGATGTTTCTCCCGACTAGCAGACCTTTACAGTCTAATACAGGGACACGATGAGAGTTTTATTGTGGCCTCCGTACCAACTCTTCAACATGACCTATTTCCACTTGAGGGTCCCGCCCACTTGTGACGATGTCTTCAACTGCTCCACCTCATCTGACTTCAGCACTTACGCATTCATGCTTCTGCTTCACACTGAAGACACCTTGTTTCAAGGTGCTTATGGTTCATGATCTCTATAGTAAATTGAAGACACAGACAGACGGAACCGATTTTGCTTAGAATCCGTTGTAATCGCAACCACGAACTCGGTCTCTTAGATATTAGCTTCATTCCTGATTTCTGAAACACTGGTCAAACATATGCCCACCGAATATAACACTGCTATTACGTAAAATACTGGGCCTACTGACCCACCAAATTCTAAGCTCTGAAATCTCCGCTCAGCTGAACACATTATTACATGTGACGCACACGCCCTCTCCACACCTCAAGTGTCTCAACCAAATATATACCATTACTGGACCCATATCTGTGGGAATTGACTGAATCCCTGATGGGCGAAACGTCTGATCAATAAAATACCATTAACGGAAATGGTGTAATATTAATATGGAAAAGCTGCTGGATGGCGGAAAGTCTTTATAATAAAAATACCCAGATGTTTCCCAGGTGTTTCCAGGTGTTGTCCAGGTTTTACCCAGGTGTTGCCCAGGTGTTTCCAGGTGGTGTCCAGGTGTTGCCCAGATGTTTCCCAGGTGTTTCCAGGTGTTGCCCAGGTGTTGTCCAGGTGTTGCCTAGGTGTTGCCCAGGTGTTGTCCAGGTGTTTTATTCATCTATCTGATGATATTGTAATAAAATTTTCAAGATTCGTTTTGTGCTTCCCAAGGTGTAGGCTCCACTCTGGTGCTTCACTAGGTGTAGGCTCCACTCTGGTGCTTCACTAGGTGTAGGATCCACACCGGTGCTTCACTAGGTGTAGGCTCCACTCTGGTGCTTCACTAGGTGTAGGATCCACACCGGTGCTTCACTAGGTGTAGGCTCCACTCTGGTGCTTCACTAGGTGTAGGATCCACACCGGTGCTTCACTAGGTGTAGGCTCCACTCTGGTGCTTCACTAGGTGTAGGATCCACACCGGTGCTTCACTAGGTGTAGGCTCCACTCTGGTGCTTCACTAGGTGTAGGATCCCACCGGTGCTTCACTAGGTGTAGGCTCCACTCTGGTGCTTCACTAGGTGTAGGATCCACACCGGTGCTTCACTAGGTGTAGGCTCCACTCTGGTGCTTCACTAGGTGTAGGATCCACTCCGGTGCTTCACTAGGTGTAGGCTCCACGCTGGTGCTTCACTAGGTGTAGGCTCCACGCTGGTGCTTCACTAGGTGTAGGCTCCATGCTAGTGCTTCACTAGGTGTAGGCTCCACGCTGGTGCTTCACTAGGTGTAGGCTCCACTCTGGTGCTTCACTAGGTGTAGGATCCACTCCGGTGCTTCACTAGGTGTAGGCTCCACGCTGGTGCTTCACTAGGTGTAGGCTCCACGCTGGTGCTTCACTAGGTGTAGGCTCCATGCTAGTGCTTCACTAGATGTAGGCTCCACGCTGGTGCTTCACTAGGTGTAGGCTCCACTCTGGTGCTTCACAAGGTGTAGGATCCACTCCGGTGCTTCACTAGGTGTAGGCTCCACGCTGGTGCTTCACAAGGTGTAGGCTCCACGCTGGTGCTTCACTAGTTGTAGGCTCCACGCTGGTGCTTCACTAGGTGTAGGCTCCACGGTGGTGCTTCACTAGGTGTAGGCTACGCTGGTGCTTCACTAGGTGTAGGCTCAACGCTGGTGCTTCACTAGGTGTAATCTCCACGGTGGTGCTTCACTAGGTGTAGGCTCCACGCTGGTGCTTCACTAGGTGTAGGCTCAACGCTGGTGCTTCACGAGGTGTGGGCTCCACGCTGGTGCTTCGCTAGTTGTAGGCTCCACGCTGATGCTTCACTAGGTGTAGGCTCCACGGTGGTGCTTCACTAGGTATAGGCTCCACGCTGGTGCTTCACTAGGTGTAGGATCCACGCTGGTGCTTCACTAGGTGTAGGCTCCACGCTGGTGCTTCACTAGGTGTAGGATCCATTCCGGTGCTTCACTAGGTGTAGGCTCCACGCTGGTGCTTCACTAGGTGTAGGCTCGACGCTGGTGCTTCACTAGGTGTAGGCTCCACGCTGGTGCTTCACTAGGTGTAGGCTCCACGCTGGTGCTTCACTAGGTGTAGGATCCACGCTGGTGCTTCACTAGGTGTAGGCTCCACGCTGGTGCTTCACTAGGTGTAGGCTCAACGCTGGTGCTTCACGAGGTGTGGGCTCCACGCTGGTGCTTCGCTAGTTGTAGGCTCCACGCTGGTGCTTCGCTAGGTGTAGGCTCCACGCTGATGCTTTACTAGGTGTAGGCTCCACGCTGGCGCTTCACTAGGTGTAGGTTCCACGCTGGTGCATCACTAGGTGAAGGCTCCACGCAGGTGCTTCACTAGTTTTAGGCTCCACGCTGGTGCTCACTAGGTGTAGGTTCCACGCTGGTGCTTCACTAGGTGTAGGCTCCACAATTGTGCTCCACTAGGTGTAGGCTCCACGCTGGTGTTTCACTAGGTGTAGGCTGAACGCTGGTGCTTCACGAGGTGTGGGCTCCACGCTGGTGCTTCGCTAGTTGTAGGCTCCACGCTGGTGCTTCACTAGGTGTAGGCTCCACGCTGGTGCTTCACTAGATGTAGGTTCCACGCTGGTGCTTCACTATTTGTAGGTTTCACACTGGCGCTTCACTAGGTGTAGGCTCCACGCTGGTGCTTCACTAGGTGTAGGCTTCACGCTGGTGCTTCACTAGGTGTAGGCTCTACACTGGTGCTTCACTAAGTGTAGGCTCCACGCTTGTGCTTCACCAGGTGTAAACTCCACACTGGTGCTTCAGTAGGTAGAGGCTTCACGCTGGTGCTTCACTAGGTGTAGGCTCTACGCTTGTGCTTCGCCAGGTGTAGGCTCCACACTGATGTTTCACTAGGTGTAGGCCCCACGCTGGTGCTTCACTAGGTGTAGGCTCCACGCTGGTCCTTCACTATTTGTAGGCTTCTTCACACTGGTGCTTCACTAGGTGTAGGCTCCACGCTGGTGCTTCACCAGGTGTAGGCTCCACGCTGGTGCTTCACCAGGTGTAGGCTCCACGCAGGTGCTTCACTATTTGTAGGCTTCTTCACACTGGTGCTTCAGTAGGTGTAGGCTCCACGCTGGTGCTTCACCAGGTGTAGGCACCACGCTGCTGCTTCACCAGGTGTGGCTCCACGCTGGTGCTTCACTAGGTGTAGCTCCACGTGGTCTTCACCAGGGGTGTAGGCTCCACGCTGGTGCTTCACCAGGTGTTGGCTCCACGCTGGTGCTTCACTAGGCGTAGGCTTCACACTGGTGCTTCAGTAGGTGTAGGCTCCACGCTGGTGCTTCACCAGGTGTAGTCTCCACGCTGGTGCTTCCCAGTGTAGGCTCCACGCTGGTGCTTCACCAGGTGTAGGCTCCACTGGTGCTTCACCAGGTGTAGGCTCCACGCTGGTGCTTCACCAGTGTAGGCTCCACGCTGGTGCTTCACCAGGTGTAGGCTCCACGCTGGTGCTTCACCAGGTGTAGGCTCCACGCTGGTGCTTCACAAGGTGTAGGCTCCACGCTGGTGCTTCACTAGGTGTAGGCTCCACGCTGGTGCTTCACCAGGTGTAGGCTCCACGCTGGTGCTTCACCAGGTGTAGGCTCCACGCTGGTGCTTCACCAGGTGTAGCTCCACGCTGGTGCTTCACCAGGTGTAGGCTCCAGCTGGTGCTTCACCAGGTGTAGCTCCACGCTGGTGCTTCACCAGGTGTAGGCTCCACGCTGGTGCTTCACCAGGTGTAGGCTCCACGCTGGTGCTTCACCAGGTGTAGGCTCCACGCTGGTGCTGCCATATATCGGCCACTAAAATTTATGATCAAAGTGGTCAGCTTTGGGAGCACCATTGCTTTTACTGGGCTGGTGTGTGCCGTGTTAGACACACCCTTTATGCTGGTGAACGGCTCTTGATCCAGGGAAGTGGGGCTGTCCTACCCTTCCTCGGATCAGATCTGTTTGCCTCTTATTCCCCGGCCATTGTCCCGATGCCAGTAAAATGAGCATTGTCCCTAACGAATATAATACTGAGGGAGAGAGGCCGGGTGTGATGGTTGCTCTTAGGTGAATTAATCTTTGGTGATTCATACACAGTCTGGGATGCTCTCTCTCTCTCTCTCTCTCTCTCTCTCTCTCTCTCTCTCTCTCTCTCTCTCTCTCTCTCTCTCTCTCTCCTCTCTCTCTCTCTCTCTCTCTCTCTTTTCTCTCTCTCTCTCCCTTCTTCTCTTTCATCTTCTTCTCTTATCGTGGGCATCTCTAGGTTACTCTCTGTTCTCTCAGCTCTCTGTCCCTGATGATTCCTATCTTTCTCTTTCTCTCTTCTCCTCTCTCCCTGCTTCCTTCTCCGTTCTCATGATATTAATAATCATTTCATTAAGTGAGCAGAAGCTCTAGTGAACTGATGTTGGTGACAAGCAATCCCATGAATGAGAATTATTAACTATGGTGAATCTACTATCTCCATCTCCTGGAATAACTGTAATAATTATAATAATAATATAATAAATACTAGTAATAATAATAATAAAATTAGAATAATAACAATAATAATAGCAATAATATTAAAATTAATACTACTACTACTACTAATAATAAGAATAATAAAATTAATAATAATAATTATAATAATAATACTAGTAATAATAATAATAATAATAATAATAATAATAATAATAATAATAACAATAATAAAATTAATAATAATAATAATAATAATAATAATAATAATAATAATAATAATAATAATAAAATATAATAATAATAATAATAATAATAATAATAATAATAATAATAATAATTGTAACTCAGCATTAATTCATATTCATAATTCAACAGGTGGAACCTCTCATATTTACTCTATATACGACGTGTAATATTCTACACTGGAATTACTGTGTAATTACACTGTATCTCGCGCAAGATTATTTATTAACCCTAGTGTTATACTCGAGTGATTAACACTTATATTACAACATACACAGGAAAGATACTTAGCTGTATGTGCTTTAGCTTACGTAGTTATGTGGGTCATTATATTAGTTGTGATTGCAGATATAGAATAATAAATTATTAAGTCGTTAGACCTTCCTTGGCCACAGGGAGAGCTGTCGTGTCAACAACTCACCCAGGGTGACAAATGAAACCCGAGTGAAGTGGCTTCTTCAGTCGAATGAAGAGAAGAACGGTGGAAGATGAGGAGGAGTTTGAGGTAATCAGTCCCTCAGCCTGGAGTCGATGTGTTCAGTCCATCAGTCATCATAAAAGTACAACATGTGGCTTATAAAGTGCAGACCGGTGGTGAAGCAGTGGTAGGCGGCGTCATCAGTGGAAAACCCACTAGTGGAAGAAGGTCTTGCCTATATGTTTAAGCAAACTTTGAGGAATTCCTTGTATCAAAATCCCAAGAGTTTGTATAAATGGTTTTAGAAAACAGACTAGTTGATAACTGAGACACTAGTGTAACACTGGGGTTTCTTTATTCTTGAAACGTTTCGCCAGCCAGTGGCTTCTTCTTCTGAAGAAGAAGAAGTTTAAGAAGGGACAGGTATCGCAACTACATACTCTACACTATACTACACCATTACTAGAATCAACTGACCTTGTGGCCTAGGTCCGGTGACCCAGGCTACAAGGCCAGTGGGCCATTTTTAAGGTAACCTCATTCCACACAGACATCACATACCTCTGGCTGGTCGAAGATAAGCTGGGAACATCACACACTCCTCTATTCCTCATGCCTGGCAGGACAGCCCTATAACAGCGGTTCAGACAGGTACAGGCAGACAGCTCTAATACCAAGCCAGTAACAGCAGGCAGTGGCCTCTACCACAACAGTAGGGGTCTTAATATATCCTAGGAGGTAGGAACCCGGCAGTGTGCTAGGTCCCAACAGCTGGAGTCCATCTCCGCGGGTTTCGTCCTTCCACATCTCCGAAGAAAGCTGTTTCCAGATGGCAGACAATCCACTCACCCTGGTACGCCACCCCAACACCCTGGTACGCCACCCCAACACCCTGGTACGCCACCCCAACACCCTGGTACGCCACCCCAACACCCTGGTACGCCACCCCAACACCCTGGTACGCCACCCCAACACCCTGGTACGCCACCCCAACACCCTGGTACGCCACCCCAACATCGCAGCCACCACAGCTAGACCAAAACTGTACAGCTACAGCTGCCTATCAGTTCTCAGCATAGCATCAGCAAAACAGCTCTCAGCATAGCAGCAGCATCTCGGCACTCAGCATAGCAGCAGCATCTCGGCACTCAGCATAGCACCAGCATCTCGGCACTCTTCATAGCAGCAGCATCTCGGCACTCAGCATAGCAGCAGCATCTCGGCACTCAGCATAGCACCAGCATCTCGGCACTCAGCATAGCACCAGCATCTCGGCACTCAGCATAGCACCAGCATCTCGGCACTAAGCATAGCACCAGCATCTCGGCACTCAGCATAGCACCAGCATCTCGGCACTCAGCATAGCACCAGCATCTCGGCACTCAGCATAGCCGCAGCATCTCGGCATTCAGCATAGCAGCAACATCTCAGCCCTCAGTATAGCAGCAACATAGCAACACTCAGCATGGGTGATAGGGGGCAGGGCAGCTGGGTAACAGGGGCAGGGCAGCTTGGTGACAGGGGGCAGAGCAGCTGGGTGACAGGGGGCAGAGCAGCTGGGTGACAGGGGGAAGAGCAGATGGGTGATAGGGGCAGGGCAGCTGGGTGACAGGGGCAGGGCAACTGGATGACAGGGGGCAGAGCAGATGGGTGATAGGGGGCTGAGGAGCTGGGTGACAGGGGCTGAGGAGCTGGGTGACAGAGGGCAGAGCAGGTGAGTGACAGAGAGCAGGGCAGCTGGGTGACAGGGGGCAGAGAAGGTGGGTGACAGGGGAAGAGCAACCGGGTGACAGGGGGACAGAGCAGCTGGGTGACAGGGGGCAGAGCAGCTGGGTGACAGGAGGCAGAACAGCTGGGTGACAGGGGGCAGAGCAGCTGTTTGACAGGGGGAAGAGCAGATGGGTGATAGAGGGCAGGGCAGCTGGGTGACAGGGGCAGGGCAGCTGGGTGACAGGGGCAGAGCAGCTGGGTGACAGGGGAAGAGCAGCTGGGTGACAGGGGGCAGGACAACTGGGTGACAGGGGAAGGGCAACTGGGTGCAGGGGGTAGAGCAGACAGGTGATAGGGGGCAGAGCAGCTGGGTGACAGGGGGCAGAGCAGCTGGGTGACAGGGGAAGAGCAGATGGGTGATAGAGGGCAGGGCAGCTGGGTGACAGGGGCAGGGCAGCTGGGTGACAGGGGCAGAGCAGCTGGGTGACAGGGGAAGAGCAGCTGGGTGACAGGGGGCAGGACAACTGGGTGACAGGGGAAGGTCAACTGGGTGACAGGGGATAGAGCAAACGGGTGATAGGGGGCAGAGCAGCTGGGTGACAGGGGACAGAGCAGCTGGGTGACAGGGGGCAGGGCAACTGGGTGACAGGGGCAGAGCAGATGGATGATAGGGGGCAGAGCAGCTGGGTGACAGAGGGCACAGGAGCTGGGTGACAGGGGCAGAGCAGCTGGGTGACAGGGAGCAGGGCAGCTGGGTGACAGGGAGCAGAGCAGCTGGGTGACAGGGGCAGAGCAGCTAGGTGACAGGGGCTGAGGAGCTGGGTGACAGGGGCACAGGAGCTGGGTGACAGGGCAGAGCAGGTGGGTGACAGGGGGCAGAGCAAACCGTTTGAGGACAGAGCAGCTGGGTGACAGGGGCAGAGCAGCTGGGTGACAGGAGGCAGAACAGCTGGGTGACAGGGGGCAGAGCAGCTGGGTGACAGGGAAAGAGCAGATGATGAGGGGCAGCATCGGTGACAGGGGCAGGGAAAACAGAGCAGCTGGGTGACAGGGGCAGAGCAGCTGGGTGACAGGGGGCAGGGCAACTGGGTGACAGGGGCAGAGCAGATGGATGATAGGGGCAGAGCAGCTGGGTGACAGGGGGCTGAAGAGCTGGGTGACAGGGGCACAGGAGCTGGGTGACAGGGGGCAGAGCAGCTGGGTGACAGGGAGCAGGCAGCTGGGTGACAGGGAGCAGGCAGCTGGGTGACAGGGGGCAGAGCAGGTGGGTGACAGGGGCAGAGCAGTGGGTGACAGGGGACAGAGCAGCTGGGTGACAGGGGGCAGAGCAGCTGGGTGACAGGAGGCAGAACAGCTGGGTGACAGGGGCAGAGCAGCTGGTGACAGGGGACAGAGCAGTGGGTGACAGGGGCAGGGCAGCTGGGTGACAGGGGGCAGAGCAGCTGGGTGACAGGGGGCAGAGAGCTGGGTGACAGGGGACAGGCAGCTGGGTGACAGGGGGCAGGCACGACTGGGTGACAGAGGGGAAGAGCAACTAGGGTGCAGAGGGTGGGTGACAGGGGCAGAGCAGGGGTGACAGGGGCAGCAGCTGGGTGACAGGGGGCAGAGCAGCTGGGTGACAGGGGGCAGAGCAGATGGGTGATAGGGGCAGAGCAGCTGGGTGACAGGGGGCTGAGGAGCTGGGTGACAGGGGGCACAGGAGCTGGGTGACAGGAGGCAGAGCAGCTGGGTGACAGGGAGCAGGGCAGCTGGGTGACAGTGAGCAGGGCAGCTGGGTGACAGGGGGCAGAGTCAGGTGGGTGACAGGGGCAGACAGTGGGTGACAGGGGCAGAGCAACCGGGTGACAGGGGGACAGAGCAGCTGGGTGACAGGGAGCAGAGCAGCTGGGTGACAGGGGCAGAGCACCGGGTGACAGGGGGCAGAGCAACTGGGTGACAGGGGGCAGACAGGTGGGTGACAGGGGCAGAGCAGGTGGGTGACAGGGGCAGAGCAGCTGGGACAGTAGACGGTGACAGGGGAGACAGTGGTCACAGCCATGGGTGAGCTTGGATGCAGAGCCAATGACAGGGGGACAGCTGGGTGACAGTGGTAAAGGGTGAAGGGACAGGGGGCATCAGCGGTGGGTGACAGGCAAGCAGGTAATGACAGGGCAGAGCACCCAAGTTGACAGGGACAGAGCAATGCTTACAGGTGACTCAAGTGACAGGGACAGAGCAACCGGTGACAGAGGGACAGACAGGTGGGTGACAGGGAGAGCAGGGTGACAGAGGAGCTAGGGGTGACAGGGGACAGGAGCAAGTGACAGGGGGCAGACAGGAAGGGAGCAGGGCATCTGACAGTGACAGGGCAGCCAGTGACAGGGGCAGACAGGTGGGTGACAGGGGCAGAGCAGGTGGGTGACAGGGCAGAGCAACCGGGTGACAGGGGACAGAGCAGCTGACAGGGGCAGAAAAGTGATCGGGCAGAGCAGCTGGGTGACAGGGGAAGAGCAGATGGGTGATAGGGACAGGGCAGCTGGGTGACAGGGGCAGAGCAGCTGGGTGACAGGGGCAGAGCAGCTGGGTGACAGGGGCAGAGCAGCTGGGTGACAGGGGAGCAGGGGAACTGGGTGACAGGGGAAGGGCAACTGGGTGACAGGGGTGGGAGACGGATGATGGGGCAGAGCAGCTGGGTGACAGGGACAGAGCAGCTGGGTGACAGGGGCAGAGCAACTGGGTACAGGGCAGAGCAGATGGATGAAGGGCAGAGCAGCTGGGTGACAGAGGGCTGAGGAGCTGGGTGACAGGGGCACAGGAGCTGGGTGACAGGGGACAGAGCAACCGGGTGACAGGGGACAGAGCAGGTGGGTGACAGGGGGCAGAGCAGCTGGGTGACAGGGGCTGAGGAGCTGGGTGACAGGGGCACAGGAGCTGGGTGACAGGGGGCAGAGCAGCTGGGTGACAGGGAGCAGGGCAGCTGGGTGACAGGGAGCAGGGCAGCTGGGTGACAGGGGGCAGAGCAGGTGGGTGACAGGGGCAGAGCAGGTGGGTGACAGGGGACAGAGCAACCGGGTGACAGGGGGACAGAGCAGGTGGGTGACAGGGGGCAGAGCAGGTGGGTGACAGGGGAGCCAGGAAGCAGATGGGTGACAGAGGGCGAGAGGTGGGTGACAGGGGAAGCCAAAAGGAGCTGGGTGACAGGGGCACAGGAGCTGGGTGACAGGGGCAGAGCAGCTGGGTGACAGGGAGCAGGGCAGCTGGGTGACAGGGAGCAGGGCAGCTGGGTGACAGGGGGCAGAGCAGGTGGGTGACAGGGGACAGAGCAACCGGGTGACAGGGGGACAGATCAGGTGGGTGACAGGGGGCAGAGCAGGTGGGTGACGGAGTAAAGCTGCTGGGTAGCAGTAGACTGGTTTATGACAGTGGGAAGGTGACAGGTCACTACCATCGGGTGGTGGGAGTCTTGGATGACAACCAATATAGTGGGTGACTCAGTTGGGTAACTCCTCATATAGTGGTTAAATGGTGGTAAAGCCAGGCATCTCGCCAGTGGGGACTCTTTCAGACTGTGTTGGGTGTCTTCTTACTCAGTAAATATTCAGTTTAGGCAAGTAATTGCTCTCCCTCAAGTCTCATAAACAAAACACTCATACTTTCTTTACATATCTCAAACATCAACACCCCGACCTCCTTTACCAAATACATTTAACTTTTAAACACGCTATTAAAAACTTACAAACAAGATATATATCAAACGGGAGGGCTTCCCCGACCCAAGGTCACATATGGATGGTCACCTACGCTCAACTTTGGCCAATGAAAAGAATTTCCGGTACACTTCAAGCATTTTTCAAAATTTTTAATATCACAAAGTAAGATATTCCCTTTAACTTGACTAAAAGTGTAGCAACTGTAGCATATTCGGCCGAACAATCCAAAGGCACATGGGAAACTGAATTTTAGTATAATAATATTAAGAATCACCACCGCTGAGACACCATGTGATATACCGGGGCAGACAAGGAGGACTCACCAATCAATTTTATACAGAATAACAAAATTAGTGATTACTTGGTTAAAGAGAAAGGTATCTGATGCTAAGATGACTGGAGATGATACAAGAATATTGAGACAGGGGAATAAAATAAACTGAACTTAAATGGAATATTCACTTACAATATAGTGCTTGGAACAGATCACTCCGAAGACCAGTCACTTCTAGCCACAATTCCCAAGGTTCTTCCTGAGAGAGCTCTGCACCTGGCCAGCGCTTTCCCAAAGTTCCTCTTTCTTAGGTAAGGTTAGGTAAGATTTGTCACGAAACAGTACAAGTGTTTCCTGACGCGGGTCTTAGTCATATGAAGACCCGCAGCTGGAGCTTTTGGTCATCTGACCGAGGCCTTTCGCTGGCTTACCGATGCATCCCTTTAAAAAAATATGGCTGTAATTATAACCATTTGATGCGATTCCTCCTTTTCTTTCTTAGCTACTTCCCTGAGCTTATAAAGACCTCCACAAACCTCTCATAACTTCTGATGAGAGTCAAGTCTGGAGTTCCCTGATAGAACCAGAGTCTGAGAATTAGCAGCCAACACTCCTATCTTCTCAAACCAGTAGAAACCTGAGAGCCAGTCACAGCTGAGACACACCTGCAACAGTTGGGTATGTTTATTTTTCAAACATTTCGCCTACACAGTAGGTCTCTTCAGTCAAATACAGGCTACCTTTGTATTTGACTGAAGAAGCCTACTGTATAGACGAAACGTTTCAGTAGTAAAGATACCCAACTGTTACACATGTCTTAATCATCAGCTTGTTGGTATTTTATACCAATTTCAACATAACAGTCACAGCTGCTCTCCGCTGAGCTTATAAAGGCCTCCACACCCTCACCCCTCTATAACTTCTGGATAGAACCAGGGTGTGGAAGATTAGCAGCCAACACCCCCATCTTCATAAACAGATAGAAATAGGGCACCTGGTCCCATATCTGTTCTTCCACTTCTCACAAACATAATATTAGAGAGGCATTCTTAAGATATCACACCCTGGGGTTGTTGCAGTTCTGTGATAACTTGCTCAGACCGGAGATTACATGAGTGCGCGGATAGTTTGTATTATATCATACTATCACCATTCTATGGAAATAGAATACATACTTGTTACATGAATAACAATACCAAAAAATAAAAACATACATACATACATACATACATACATACATACATACATACATACATACATACATACATACATACATACATACATACATACATACATACATACATACATACATACATACATACATTTACACACATACGTACATACACACATAAGACTCACACTTTACCCCAGAGTCTAACTTCTGCCTTAGATGAGTGATATTTCTAACACCGGCACTGGTCGAGCTTATAACACAGCCCAGTGTTACAGGTGTGCAACAGACGTACTGAAGTTCGTGACACCCATCAACCCTTATCTTCTCACCCACCCACCGTCATAATCCTCTCCCCACCACACCATCACCAACCCACCCACTATTCACGACCCACTGTCACCCACCACTCTCAGCCAGCACCCACCTCAGCCATAACAGGAGCAAGGAGCTCACAGAGCACGTAAACATTATAAGTGTACCCGGGAGATTTTAGCCTAGACAAATATTTGGGTTCTCTCTTTTAGGAGCGGGAGTTTAACATGCGCTGGGATTTACAAGATCCCTTTAAGCAGCTCCTAAAGCTGCAAGAGTGGGTCGTGGGCACTGGGAGGTGCTTTGTGGTGAGATACTGGTGGCTTATGCTATCATACTGGTGTCTTGTGTTGTGATACTGGTGTTACTGGTGGCTTATGTTGTCATACTGGTGTCTTGTGTTGTGATACTGGTGTTACTGGTGGCTTATGCTGTCATACTGGTGTCTTGTGTTGTGATACTGGTGTTACTGGTGGCTTATGTTGTCATACTGGTGTCTTGTGTTGTGATACTGGTGTTACTGGTGGCTTATGCTGTCATACTGGTGTCTTGTACTCACCTAATTGTACTCACCTAATTGTGGTTGCAGGGGTCGAGACTCAGCTCCTGGCCCCGCCTCTTCGCTGTCTGCTACTGGGTCTCTGCTCTCCCTGCTCCATGAGCTTTATCATACCTTGTCTTAAAACTATGTATGGTTCCTGCCTCCACTATATCTTTCTCTAGTCCATTCCACTTCCTGACTACTCTGTGGCTGAAGAAATGTTTCCTGACATCCCTTTGACTCATCTGAGTCTTCAGCTTCCAGTTGTGTCCCTTGTTTCTGTGTTCCCTCTCTGGAACAACCTGTCACTATCTACCTTGTCAATTCCCCGCAGTATTTTGTATGTCGTTATCATGTCTCCTCTGACCCTTCTTTCCTCCAGTGTTGTTAGTCCTATTTCCCTCAATCTTTCTTCATAAGACAGACCCCTGAGTTGTGGAACTAACCTTGTCGCAAACCTTTGCACTTTCTCCAGTTTCCTTACGTGCTTGACCAAGTGTGGGTTCCAGACTGGTGCTGCATATTCTAGTATGGGCCTGACGTACACGGTATACAGTGTCTTGAACGATTCCTTGTTAAGGTAACGGAACGCTAATCTAAGGTTTGCCAGACGCCCATATGCTGCCGCAGTTATCTGGTTGATGTGTGCCTCCGGAGACGTGCTTGGCGTTGTGATACTGGTGTTACTGGTGGCTTATGCTGTCATACTGGTGTCTTGTGTTGTGATACTGGTGTTACGGGTGGCTTATGCTGTCATACTGGTGTCTTGTGTTGTGATACTGGTGTTACTGGTGGCTTATGCTGTCATACTGGTGTCTTGTGTTGTGATACTGGTGTTACTGGTGGCTAATGTTGTGATACTGGTGTTACTGGTGGCTTATGCTGCGATACTGGGGGTGGTGATACGGATGGTGTAAATACCGGTGATGGGAGCTGCGGGGTGGTGGTGATAACAGTAGTACCAACAACAGAATTTAGAGATAAATTATATTGTGATACTGACAGCATGTGGAAAAAAGACACGTACAGTTCATAAGTACAGTATATAAGTTTTTTTTCCCCACAGCAGAAGTAATTGTATGAGTAGAAATAATAGTGGCAGTACTTTAAATAGTACATCAGTCGTAGTAATAGTACAAATAGGCTCGTAGCTTAGGGGCAGACAGACACTTCAGTTTACAATCAATGGACCCGGGTTCATTTTCGGATGAACTGCAACGTATGGTCAAGGACCCAAATGGAAATAAGTCAGTTTGTCTGACTTTTTTGGGTTATCCTAGGTAATCTACACATATGCTGCTATGTAGGATAATTTATGTAACTGTATTTATGTGTACCTGAATCTGAATAAACTTACTTAGTCATTATATCCATAGTCATTATATCCATAGTGTGATGGCATTCTGCGAGAGGACGGGATAGTATACCTTAGGGCTAGACAGTGACGTGTCTTGTGGAAAGGGTAGACAGTCACATGACTTGAGGTAAGCCTTGGCAATGACATGACTTGAGGTTGCCTAGACAGTGACGTGACTTGAGGTTGGCCTAGGCAGTGACGTGACTTGAGGTAGACATAGGCAGAGACATGACTTGAGGTAAGCCTCGGCAGTGACATGACTTGAGGTTGGCCTAGGCAGTGACATGACTTGAGGTTGGCCTAGGCAGTGTCATGACATGAGTTAGACATAGGCAGCGACATGACTTGAGGTAGGCCTCGGCAGTGACATGACGAGTTAGGCCTAGGCAGTGACATGACTTGAGGTTGGCCTAGGCAGTGACATGACTTGAGGTTGGCCGAGGCAGTGACATGACTTGAGGTAGGCCTAGGCAGAGACAAGACTTGAGATGCGACAACTGCTCTAGAACGGAAAATTCGCCAAGCAAATGGAATGATCACCTCAGAATTACTTCTGCTGCCTCCAGTGTTGTATTCGCCTTTAATCGGCTGCAAAAGTCTGCTGCACAGGAGATACGTTTCGGAAACAAAATTACCCAAGCGGTGCACGTGTGTCTTACTCTATCACGACACCACGTAGCGGCGGATAGACAGAGATTAAAATTAGTGATAGGAAAATGCAGGACACTGAGTGAGAAATAACGTTGAATCTTGCTCATCCTCTTAGATTAACATCACACACACACACACACACACACACACACACACACACACACACACACACACACACACACACACACACACACTAAAACATCATACTTGTATTATGTAACTAGTGTGTGCCACAAGGATCAGTTTTGGACCCCGTGCTGTTCCTGGTGAACATAAATGAAGATGCTACAAGTCAGTTATTATTCCTTCTGTGAAGACGACTCCCTAAAATACTGAGGAGACTACAAACTGAAAATGATGAAAGGAGGATACAGGAAGACCTGGATAAACTTAAGGAATAGTCGAATACGTGCTAACCTTAATTTAACCTTAGCAAAGGTCAGGTGATGAAGCTGGGAGAAGGGGAGAGGAGGACGAAAATACAGTACCATCTGTGGCGAAGAACTCACAAAAGCAGCTGAAGAAAACAGTACCATCTGTAGCGAGCAACTCACAGAAACAGTAGAAGACAACACAGTACCATCTGTAGCGAGCAACTCAAAGAAACAGTAGAAGACAACACAGTACCATCTGTGGCGAGCAACTCACAGAAACAGTAGAAGACAACACAGTACCATCTGCGAAGAAAATTCTCCAAGAGAGGGGGTATCAGCCCCTTCAGCCCTTTTCAAGGGCCCAGCCCTTAGAAAGGGGCTGGCTTCCTGGTCAACAACTTGATTAGTAACAGATGAACGGACCCAAGAAGCCAGTAAGTCACGTCATGGCTGACCATTGTTGCAAAGAGTGTGAGTTAATGGTTGAAAATCACTCTTTTATGGCAGTAGGAAAACTTAGGCCATTCTACACCCACTTTATTGTCATGTTAAAGATACATACACAGTCGCCTGGGCCTAGAGATGGCAAGAAATCAAGCATTCTGCATTGCTTTCTGTAGGTTTAGCAAGTGGGTAACTGTGCTTGGTCAGAGAAACAAGGCAAACCGGCCAGGGGCTGAGAAGCCGGCGTCAGATTGACTTAAGAAACCAAAGAGGGAAGGCTTGCGGTGCGAGGATTTGACCTAACAAGGAACTTTTATCGTGCGCATCCGTTCTCCTATTCAATCTCTACTAACGCCGGGAAATCGGATAAGAACTCTGTTCCAGTGCGTTTAGTGATAATTAATAATAAAATAGCGGTATATTCCAGAGAAGTGTGCGCAGCTTCTGTTAGTAACTACTGCAAAAAGACTAAGTATTGAAGAACGTAGAAAGACAATCGCGAGTGTACATCATAGAACAAGACTGTGACTCTTCAGCGACGTTCTTCAATCAAGACAGCGTTCTCCGGATGTGAATTAAGGGTCCGATACAAATACCCAGGTAAGTCTGCTCAGACATTTATATGTTCAAAAGACTGCGCAGTTAGGAACATGTTCATAATCTAGGCAGATTTATCATTCACCCGGTGACACGTGGGCGATCAGCCCAAACCCCGTGAGTAAAGTGCATTTCAGTTCATTCAATGATTGAAGATTTGAAATACACTCCTCTGGGTCAATTATTTTACACCAATTTCATTTATATTTAACAACCCAAGGGGATGGAACGTATGCATCAGCTATAACGACATTGGGGACGGCTGCAAAGTCGTGGATGCTTCAATAACCTAAGTTACTTCATTACAGTTCATTAATCTTAGGAGTCCAATTCCCTAACAACTGGGGGGCAATGAAGTTCACTGTAAGTGAACTACTCATCGCTTAACATTAATTTGATTTTCTCACTCACCACCACTGATGCTTGTCTTATCTATTGTCCGCTTATTCACTACACCTTTGCTCAAAACATCAACAGTCCTGATGATTCCATTTGCATCAGGATATATGGTCACAATTTTTCCAAGAGGTCATTGGGACCTCGGACCATCATTGTTAATAATCACTATGTCACCAGGTCTTAAGGACTTATAATTTTCTGGAACACCAGCTCCATAGAAGTGTTCTCTCAATGAGGTGAGATAGTCTTCTCGCCAAATTTTCTCCCAGCGTTCAATCACTTTATTAAAGGTGTTTGAATTTACGTCTGAGTTGCTCAGGTTCGAAATAGGTAGGATCCTCTAAGATTTCTTTATCATTCATGGGAGGAACAGGTTCGAGCCTTCTGCCATGTAGTAAATAAGATGAACTTAACACTTCTAAATTGTCCAGATCATCGGTAACATATGTTAAAGGTCTGTTGTTGACTATTTTCTATTTCAGTTACGACTGTATGAAATTCTTCTAAGTCGATTCTCTGACGATGAAGAGTCTTCCTTAAACAACGTTTTACAATGCCTATCATTCTTTCATAAAATCCGCCGTGCCATGGGGATTTAGGAGGAATGAATCTCCAACGACAATTGCGCTGATTCAGCATCTGTTGTAGTTGAGGCTGCTCAAAAATTTTGTTTATGTAAGAAGCACCAGCAACAAAATTCGTTGCATTGTCTGAATAAATAATTTGATGAAGGTTTCAGCAGACATATCAGTGGCTACTTCTAGATGTACTGCTCTAGTCGTAGCACAGGTGAACAAACAGATGTACACCTTGATAGGAACATTGTCAACTGTTTTAGTTAAAATTATTGGTCCAGTGTAATCTACACCTGTCACCTCAAATGGAGTGACATGACATACTCTTTCAGAAGGATATGGAGGTGGACCTGGATACTGACATACTCTCATATCATAATGACGACAAGTAATACAGTCCCTTATTTGTTTCTTCACACTTTGTCGACCTTGAGGTATCCAGTAGGATTGACGTATATGACAAAGAGTGTCAGCTACACCACCATGTAACACGTTATTGTGGGCATTCTGAATAATCAGTCTTGTTAGCCAACGATTCTTGGGGATCAATACTGGATGTATTGTTTCCTTAGGTAGTGAAGAATTATGAATTCTTCCTCGACATCTTATAATCTTTTCTGAGTCGAGATAAAGTCCTAAAGAATTAATCATATCAGGTTTCTTTGTAGATTTATCCTGAGTTTCCAGAAATATATACTCTGTAGAGAAAACATCTTTCTGTATTAACTTTATCCATTATTTAATGGGTTCAAGTAATTCATAATTAGGTTTTATCCCTTTAATGAATTTAAAGACAAGAGCTGTAACTCTTAAGAGTTTACCCAAAGATGAGTATTTAGATCCATCAATTATTTTGTGTCTGCTATATTTAAACAGACTATTTCTGCTGTGTTCAAGCAGACTGTTTCTTCTGGCATAATGTAAGCTTTTTGCTGTGGCCAGTGATTTTCATTAGAGAGCCAGTTAGGTCCGTGGAGCCATAATTTATTATCCACAAAGTTCTTGAGTGGGACACGACGTGACAACATGTCAGCTGGGTTCTCTTGTGTAGAGACGTGGAGAAAGACATAGTCTCTCTGCATCTCTCTTATTTCTGCTACTCTATTCTGTACACAGACCAACTTACTCTTATTATTTCTTAACCACTGGAGAACTGCTTCATTGTCACTCCAATCACAGTTTTTTCAATAGTGACATGATCAAGTACTTTGTTGAGATAGACAGCTAATTTTGTACCTACATAGAGATGCTGTCAGTTCCAACTGTGGTACAGTACCATCTGTGGCGAGCAACTCACAGAAACAGTTGAAGACAACACAGTACCATCTGTGGGAGCAACTCACAGAAACAGTTGAAGACAACACAGTACCATCTGTGGGAGCAACTCACAGAAACAGTTGAAGACAACACAGTACCATCTGTGGGCAATAAAAGCAAAGTACCACGTAGCAACTCACAGAAACAGTTGAAGACAACACAGTACCATCTGTGGGGAGCAACTCACAGAAACAGTTGAAGACAACACAGTACCATCTGTGGGGAGCAACTCACAGAAACAGTTGAAGACAACACAGTACTCGAGTCACAGAAACAGTTGAAGACAACACAGTACCATCTGTCGAGCAACTCACAGAAACAGTTGAAGACAACACAGTACCATCTGTGGAGAACAGAAACAGTTAGACAACAGACCATCTGGGAGCAATCACGAAACAGTTGAAGACAACACAGTACCATCTGTGGAGCAACTCTAGAAACAGTTGACACACGTACCATCTGAGCAGAACTCTAGAAACGTTACAACACAGTACCATCTGTAGGATCAAAAACAGTGAAGCAACACGTACCACAGAAGAACCAAGAACAATTGAAGACAACACAGTACCATCTGTGGAGAAGAACTCACAGAAACAATTGAAGACAACATAGTACCATCTGTGGGAAGAACTCACAGAAACAATTGAAGACAACACAGTACCATCTGTGGCAGAACTCACAGAAACATTGACACAAGTACCATCTGTGGCGAAGAACTCACAGAAACAGTTGAAGACAACACAGTACCATCTGTGGAGAAGAACTCACAGAAACAATTGAAGACAACACAGTACCATCTGTGGAGAAGAACTCACAGAAACAAGTTGAAGACAACACAGTACCATCTGTGGAGAAGAACTCACAGAAACAATTGAAGACAACGACCTGATGAATATCTCTCACACTAAACCTGTCTTCTGAGACACATGTAAATAGAATAACATCAGCAGCACAACCTGTCAATCAGTCAGTGAATCAATCAAACTATCAATCAATTAATCAATCATTAAATCAATCAATTAAATTATCAATTAATTAAACTATCAGTCAATCAATAAGTAAATCAATCATTCAAACTATCAATAAATTAATAAATGAATGAATCAATCTATTAATAAATCAATTAGTCAATGAATTAATCAGACTACCAATCAATCAATCAGTCATTTAAGTCAATAAATGAATCAGTCAGAGAATAAATATATCAATTAACCAATCAATCTAACTATCAATCAATCAAATTATCAAGCAATAGGTCAAACTACCAACCAATCAATCAATCAGGGAATCAATCATTCAAATTATCAATCAGTCAGTAAGGAATCAACATACTATCAGTCAATCAATCAATCAAACTATCATTCAGTCAAATTATCAATCAATCAGTCAAACTATCAATCAATCAATGAAACTATCAAACAATCAAATCCTCATTCAATCAGTCAAACTATCAATCAATCAGTAAATCAATCAATCAATCACACTACCAGTCAATCAAAGCGTTATTGCACAATTTCCAGTACAGTAAAAACAATCACAACACATGACGTAGAATTAACCTAAATGGTAAACAAAAAACTGAATTTTAACACAAAGATGAATGACAACAAAGTTAAACGACAACTGACTTAAACGACAACTAAGTTAAACGACAACTAAGTTAAACGATAATTAAGTTATACGACAAATAAGTTAAGTGTTGCTGACTATGCAACTTTGCCCCAAGTTGTCTCATTGTTTTGCGGTCAGCTTATTCCAGAATTTCTTATATCCGAATTATTTAAAAGACATTGAATGCAACTTGCAATCAGTCACATTTATTGAACAGCTGCATAAAGTGGTGGTACAATGCCTGCATGTAATGTACAGTGGTAGTACAATGATTACACGTAATGTACAGTGGTGGTACAAGTACTACACGTAATGTTCACTGGTGGTACAATGCCTGCATATAATGTACAGTGGTGGTACAATGACTACACGTAATGTACAGTGGTAGTACAAGTACTACACGTAATGTACAGTGGTGGTACAAGTACTACATGTAATGTACAGTGGTGGTACAAGTACTACATGTAATGTGCAGTGGTGGTACAATGTCTGCATGTAATGTACAGTGGTGGTACAATGACTACACGTAATGTACAGTGGTGTTACAAGTACTACACGTAATATTCAGTGGTGGTACAAGTACTACACGTAATGTGCAGTGGTGGTACAAGTACTACACGTAATGTGCAGTGGTGCTACAATGACTGCATGTAATGTAGAGTGGTGGTACAATGCCTGCATGTAATATACAGTGATGGTACAATGACTACACGTAATGTACAGTGGTGGTACAATGACTACACGTAATGTACAGTGGTGGTACAATGACTACACGTAATGTACAGTGGTGATACAAGTACTACACGTAATGTGCAGTGGTGTTACAATGCCTGCATGTAATGTACAGTGGTGGTACAATGCCTGCATGTAATATACAATGGTGGTACAATGACTACACGTAATGTACAGTGGTGGTACAATGACTGCACATAATGTGCTGTGGTGTTACAAAGCCTGCACGTAATGTACAGTGGTGGTACAATACCTGCACGTAATGTACAGTGGTGCAATGGCTTCATGTAATGTAGAGTGATGGTATAATGACTGCACGTAATGTACAGTGGTAGTACAATACCTGCACTGTACATGTATCAGTGGTGAGTACAATGACTGCACGTAATGTACAGTGGTAGTACAATGTATAGTGGTGGTACAATGTATGAACGTAATGTACAGTAGTACAATGGGTTCACATAATGTACAGTGGTGGCATAATGCCTGCACAGAATGTACAGTGATGGTACAATCCTATATGAAATGTACAGTGGTGGTACAATACCTATATGAAATGTACAGTGGTGGTACAATACCTATATGAAATGTACAGTGGTGGTACAATACCTATATGAAATGTACAGTGGTGGTACAACATCTGCACGTAACGTGCAGTGGTGGAAGAGTGGCCGCACGTGCAGCAATATCTTCACGTCATTTACAGCTGTGGAATAATGCGCGTAATGTACTGCTGTGGTACAATGCACGTAATATACGGTGGTGGTACAGTGGTTGGTCGCATGTAATATACATCGGTGGTACAGTGGCTGCACATAATGTACAGCGCTGGTACAGAGGTTGCATGTAATATATAGAAGTGTTAAGTTAATGTAAATCTGTGTATTGTATTTAGAAACCTCCAGCTGGGTGCAGAGCTGGAGGCTCTGTTGGAGGACTGTGGAGAAAGCCCTTGCTGGGTGCAGTCCTGGAGACTTTATCGGAGAACTTTGGTCAGAGTATCGCCGGGCGAGGACAGTTCCGTCGTCAGTATGGGAGTCTTGGGACCTGCAGCTAGATACTGACTGGCTTCCCAGGAGTGAGCTGTTCTAAACGACTCTATTCTGTAAGTGTATATTAGATGTCGTCAACTACGTAATTGTACCTTAATATCAGTCCACTTTCTCATTGGTTGGAATAATACATTCACCGTCCTTGTCTTATTTTGTTATTATGTTATAAGGGTAAAGATTAAGTGGAGGTGAGTAAGATCTACGGGAGGGTATGTGATGTGAGGTGAGGCAAAAGTAATGAAGATTATTGACTCGTTACTTCCTTACCACGATATCTGACAATAACTGCATGTGATGTCTGATAGCAGGAAGAGAGAGGAGACATGATAACTACATGTCTCGTTGGCTGATAGAAAGAAGCGAGGGCACATGATAACCACACGTGAGGTCATAAAAGGTTACGACATGAGAGATAAAGAAGATTTCTGAACACTATAAACATAGCGAGGTGCGGGACACTGTTGTAAACACAGACAATAGTCGCCCTGTGAGTCTGCTGGGGAATATTTCCTTTACAGTGGTACACCAATGGAATTGGATACCAGACGAGGAAGAGTTTTAGACTAGTGGAATGGGATACTAGACGAAGCAAAGCTTTAGACCAGTGGAATGGGATACTAGACGAGGCAAAGTTTTAGACCAGTGGAATGGGATACTAGACGAGGCAAAGTTTTAGACCAGTGGAATGGGATACTAGACGAGGCAAAGCTTTAGACCAGTGGAATGGGATACTAGACGAGGAAGAGTTTTAGACCAGTGGAATGGGATACTAGACGAAGCAAAGCTTTAGACCAGTGGAATGGGATACTAGACTGGGAAGAGTTTTAGACCAGTGGAATGGGATACTAGACGAAGCAAAGCTTTAGACCAGTGGAATGGGATACTAGACGAGGCAAAGCTTTAGACCAGTGGAATGGGATACTAGACTGGGAAGAGTTTTAGACCAGTGGAATGGGATACTAGACGAAGCAAAGTTTTAGACCAGTGGAATGGGATACTAGACGAAGCAAAGTTTTAGACCAGTGGAATGGGATACTAGACGAAGAAAAGCTTTAGACCAGTGGAATGGGATACTAGACGAAGCAAAGTTTTAGACCAGTGGAATGGGATACTAGACGAAGCAAAGTTTTAGACCAGTGGAATGGGATACTAGACGAAGAAAAGCTTTAGACCAGTGGAATGGGATACTAGACGAAGCAAAGTTTTAGACCAGTGGAATGGGATACTAGACGAGGAAGAGTTTTAGACCAGTGGAATGGGATACTAGACGAAGCAAAGTTTTAGACCAGTGGAATGGGATACTAGACGAAGCAGTGGTAGAACAATGGAATGAAATACATGATGAGGGAGATTGGAAGACCAGTAGAATAGGATACAAGAGGAAGAGAGGAAGACCAATAGAAAAGGATACAAGATAAGGAAGAGTGGTATACCAGTGGAATGGGATACAATAGGAGGTAGCAATGCACAGCATATTAGGGGCTTTTGGCATGTACATCTCATTAATAACTATGTAATAACTATGTAATAACTATGTATAACTATTTCTACCATGTACCACTGTACCATGTCTCAATAAAGTATTATTATTATTATTATTATTATTATTATTATTATTATTATTATTATTATTATTATTATTATTATTATTATTATTATTATTATTATTATTATTATTATTATAAAGCAATAATAACTAAATAATGAAAAAAACTTAAGTGACAGATGAAACGCTGAGGAAGGAACACCATGATCATGACTGTTTTTTTGTAGCAACACACACACACACACACACACACACACACACACACATACACACACACACACACACACACACACACACACACACACACACAAACCCACACACACACAAACACACACACACACACACACATACACACACACGCAGAGCCAAAAATGAATTTGCACATGTACCAAGAGAAGCCGAACGACAATACGAAAAAGACATAACAGCGAAAGCCAAATCTGACCCGAAGCTGTTGTACAGCCACATCAGGAGGAAAACAACAGTCAAGTACCAGGTAATCAGGCTGAGGAAGGAAGGAGGAGAGATCACAAAAAAACGACCGCTCAACATGAGATTCAAAGAAGTATTCACAGAGGAGACAGAAGGGACTCCAGAAAGACAGAGAGGTGGAGTACACCATCAACTGTTGGACACAATACATACAACCGAGGAAGAAGTGAAGATGCTGCTTAGCGAGCTAGATACCTCAAAGGCGAAGGGGCCGGATAACTTCTCTCCGTGGATCTTCAGAGAGGGAGCAGAGGCACTATGTTTACCACTAACAACAATCTTCAACACATCTATCGAAATAGGGCGACTACCTAAAGTATGGAAGAGAGCAAATGTGGACCCAATTTTTAAGAAAGGAGACAGACACGAAACATTAAACTACAGACCAGTGTCACTGACATGTATAGTATGCAAAGTCATGGAGAAGATTATCAGAAGAGTAGTGGAGCACCTAGAAAGGAATGAGCTTATCAGCGACAGCCAGCACGGTTTCAGGGACTAGTTCTATAACAGGGTGACAGCAGTAAGACAAGAGAGAGAGAGGTGGGTAGACTGCGTTTTCTTGGACTGTAAGAAGGCGTTTGACACAGTTCCACACAAGAGATTAGTGCAAAAGCTGGAGGACCAGGCAGAGATAACAGTGAAGGCACTACAATGGATCAAGGAATACCTATCAGGAAGATAACTGCGAGTCATGGTACGTGGTGAGGTGTCAGAGTGGGCGCCTGTGACGAGCGGGGTTCCACAGGGGTCAGTCCTATGACCGGTGCTGTTTCTGGTATTTGTGAACGACATGACGGAAGGAATAGCTTCAGAAGTGTCCCTGTTTGCAGATGATGTGTAGTTGATGAGAAGAATTCAACTGGACGAGGACCTGGCAGAACTACAAAGGGATCTGGACGGGCTGCAGGCCTGGTAAAGCAACTGACTTCTGGAGTTCATTCATACCAAATGCGAAGTCATGAAGATTGGGGAAGGGCAAAGAAGACGCAGACGGAGTACAGTCTAGGGGGCCAGAGACTACAAACCCCACTCAAGGAAAAAGATCTTGGGGTGAGTTTAACACCGGGCACATCTCCTGAGGCGCACATCAACCAAATAACTGCTGCAGCATTCGGGCGCCTAGCAAACCTAAGAACAGCATTCCGACATCTCAATAAGGAATCGTTCAAGACCCTGTACACTGTGTACGTTAGGCCAATATTGGAGCAGGCAGCACCAGTTTGGAATCCACACCTAGCCAAGCACGTAAGGAAACTAGAGAAAGTGCAAAGGTTTGCAACAAGACTAGTCCCGGAGCTAAGGGGCATGTCGTATTAGGAGAGGTTAAGGGAAATCGACCTGACGACACTGGAGGACAGGAGATATAGGGGGGATATGATAACGACATATAAAATACTGAGAGGAATCGACAAGGTAGACAGAAATAGGATGTTCTAGAGATGGGAGACAGCAACAAGGGGACACAGTTGGAAGTTGAAGACTCAGATGAATCACAGGAATGTTAGGAAGTATTTCTTCAGTCACAGAGTTGTCAGGAAGTGGAATAGTCTGGGAAGTGATGTAGTGGAGGCAGGATCCATACATAGCTTTAAGAAGAGGTATGATCAAGCTCATAGACCAGGAAGAGTGACCTAGAAGCGGCCAGTGAAGAGGCGAGGCCAGGAGCTGTGAATCGATCCCTGCAACCACAACTAGGTGAGTACATTCATACATACACACAGAAACATTCGCACACACACAAACACACACATATACCATTCACGAATTCACACAGGCCAAGTGTCTATCGACAAGTGCCTTTGGCAACCGGTAACCAACAAATGAGCACATCTCACACAACACATCCAGACTAAGGAGAAGTTCCGAGGATCACAAGGTTGAGGAGGAGGTTGAAGTTGAGGAGGAGGTGGAGGTGGAGGTTGTGGTGGTGGCTGTGGCGGCGGCGACAGCGGCGGCGGCGACAGTGGCGGCGGCCCTGCTGCTGTTGTTGCTGCTGCTATTGTGCGTGCTGCTACTGCTGTTGCTGCTGGTGTGCTATTGCTGCAGCTGCTGTTTCTGCTGTTGCTGCTGCTGTTATTGCTGCTGCCGTTTCTGCTGCTGATGCTACTGTTGCTGTTGCTGCTACTGCTGCTGCTTCTGTTGCTGCTGCTGCTGCTGTTGTTGGTGCTACTGTTGCTGTTGCTGCTGCTGTTGTTGCTGCTACTGTTACTGTTGCTGCTACTGCTACTGCTGCTGCTGCGAGGGTAAACACGGGGAGAGACTCTAGGTCTAGAAGTGGCTGGCCTTCACTTCACTAGAGAGAAGAACCAGAAGAGACATTACCTAAACAATTTTCAGAATACAAGTCAGCGTAAACTGGGACTGACTGCCCGAGACTATTATATTATCATTATATTTCTTTTGATTGCTAAACCCTTATGGATCATACAGCCCCTCTGAAATGTGATTTAATTAGATTTGATCGCCAGATCATTTGATATGATCAGATATTTTGAACGACTGATAAACTGCAATCATGAAAAGTACCAAGAAGTCAGCAGGTGAAGGTGACTTCTCGTTTTGTTCCCATTGCGTGAGAAAAGTTAATACTGCATACACAGCTTTAAGACTATGTGCGGAAAGAGCTTAGAGTCTAGGCAACAGTGTAACCAGCTGTGATTGCGTGCGCTTTTAATATTAAAAATAATAATTTTTTTTTTTTGTTGCCAAAAAATTAGGCTCACTTAAAAAAGAATTAAACATGTTTTATGATCCCATCTTAAGCAGAGTTAAAGAATACCAGAGCCATTCATAATAAATAAATTTATCTGATTCTCTTTTTCTCTCTCTCTCCTTCTGTCTCCGTCTCTATGTCTCCTTCTGTCTCCGTCTCTCTCTCTCTCTCTCTCTCTCTCTCTCTCTCTCTTACACACGGTTTTACAGGGTCAGGTATAAGGTTCTTAATTTTATTTACAAGCTGAAAGCTGTTACCTATATCAGCTAATTTGAAAACTATTTTGTTATTAAGAGAAATATAGATCGAGAGCAAGATGAAGCTGGAATCATGTGTGGACCAGCGATTTCATGTGGTCAACTGACTTCATTTCGTTGATATTATTATGCTGTACGAACATGTTCCAGACACAAGTCATCCTAGGAATAAATGATCTCAGATGAAGTGATGTTCTGATGAAGGGTACAAGTCAGAGTGTACTTGCTGCCCGTCTGTTCCCTGTCTTCCGAGTGGAGCCAAGTGTGGTACTTTGACAGTATTGGCCTTGTACATATCAGTAAGGCCACCCACATCCCTCTTGTGTTGAAGGCTCTGCTGAAATGACAGATCTATCTTGGCTGGGTCCAAGCAAGAGATGAGTCGTCTTGTTCTGTTCTGTATTCTGTCAAGAAGTCGCAGATGAGATGGAGGGCTGGCAGACCATGAAAGTGGAGTATACACAGGGTGTGAACGTACTTGTTCTTTATTCACAATCATGCACCTCTGCTATCAAGCAGATGCAAGATACATCCAAATGCTGTAAGCTTCTTAGCCACTTTGTTTGCAAGATTTATAACGTGGTTCTTCATAGTGAGTTTGGAGTCAAATTTCACACCAAGGATATTTACTTCATCCCCGGGTACCAACATTTTCCCATACATTCCTACCAATGCTCCAGGATTACCATCAGGTGCCTAGAGACCATCATCATTTGTGTTTTCTCAGGATCAAATGCGACCTGCCATTGTTTTTCTCAGTCCGATATATCTGTAAGTTGGTGATTGATATAACTTAGAGCAGCTGGTATTTCCTCTCATGAATAAGTAAATGTCAGAGTACAGTCGTTTGTATATGCATGGGATTCTGGGATGAGTTGAAGAAGGTCATTGAAGTAGACATTCCGTAACAATGGCCCAAGCACACTTCCTTCTGGAACACTTGCACCAATAGATATCTTGTTGACTTTGTCGCGTTAATAAATGAGGAGGCATATTGCAGAGCCGGCGTCTCCTAGTGTTTGCAGCTTTGCCAAGAGTCCCTGGTGTCATGTAGTAGCACAGGACATTGCACCAGCAATGTCCAGTGTTACTATACAGCTGATCTTGGAGTCATCCAGTGACTGGTGCCACCTAGTGAAGAAGTTTAACAGCAGATCAACAGCAGAGTGACATTTCCTGAAGCCAAACTGACGGACACTAAGAAGCTAGTGGTAGTCGAAAAACGCTGTCATCTGCCGTGAGATTATTGTCTCATGAACTTTGCTAGTGACTGACAGGAGTGACACTGATCTGTAGTCGCTGATTTCCTCTGCTCTTCTTTTTGTGAGCAGGGACTACATTTGCCTCTTTCACAAAGAAGGCCATTAACACTGCTGTTCAGTGCTCATAGATGTCTCTCTCTCTCTCTCTCTCTCTCTCTCTCTCTCTCTCTCTCTCTCTCTCTCTCTCTCTCTCTTGTCTGTCTGTCTGTCTCTGTCTTTGTCTCTCTCTCTCCTTCTGAGCACCGAGAAGACTTCCGGAGTTAAAATTACTATCGGTGAGAGCCACTGATTCTGACAATGGCTGAGGATGATTGTTTTCCTATAACGCTCAGAAGGTGAGGAGAGAGGGAGGGATGACAGGGAGGGAGGTGGAAGGGAGGAAGAAAGAAGGAAGGGCGAGGAAGAGGGATAAAGATGGAAATAATGTAAGGATAAATTGACAGGAGTAACGAAGGGAATGAGAACCAAAAAATTGAAATGGGGGGACGGAGGGAGGAGAGGAAGAACGTAGAAGGAAGAGGGAAGAAGGGAGGGAGTGTGAGAGAACTTGCATTCCCACACTCTTCTTACCCCCTCACTCATCCGTCTCCCACACCTCAGGTTCTCAAGGCCTGTTATCCTGAGTGTAAAAGGGAGCTTGGAGCAAAGTAAACACAGTAGAAAACCCTTTGAATTGTATTTTCCTTCACCAAGTATGTACATATATATATATATATATATATATATATATATATATATATATATATATATATATATATATATATATATATATATATATATATATATAGCTTTATAAAACTATGTACACTATATACAGCATAAGTATTAGTGCACGCCACGGTAATCAAGGCAAAACAGCAGCCAAGAGACAAGACAACCGTGCAGGAACCAGCACAGAGTGGAAATGACAATGGTAAACATGAGAGTGGAATCCACGTCACTTTTACCATTGCCAGATCCACATTATGATTGGCTGAACGAAGGTATCTGATCAATCACCAAACCCTTAGCAACATGGTTTACTGGTTGGTGATGCAGCCTATATGGGTGTGTTAATATGCTCCGTATAAGGTGACGTACTCTTTGCATGCAACACCCACACACCCAGTATCCCACACCAACACACCCAGTCGCCCACACCTACACAGTCTCCCCACCCACACACCCAGTCTTCCCACCTCACACACACAGTCTCCCCAACCCATACACACAGTCTCCCCACCCACACACCAGTCCACACACAACAGTCTCCCCACCCACACACACAGTCTCTACCCACACAATCCACACAGTCTACCCCACAAACACCCAATTCCTCCACACACAGTCTCCCCACACACAGTCTCCCCACCCACACACACCCAGTCTCCCCCACACACATACCCAGTCTCCTCCACCCACACACACAGTCTCTGACACCCACACACACAATCTCCCCAACCACACAGTCTACCCCACCCAAACACCCAATCTCCTCCCACACACAGTCTCCCCCCACACACAGTTCCACCCACTCAACCACACACAGTCTCCCCACCCACACACACACAGTCTCCCCCACCCACACACACAGTCTCCCCCACCCACACACACAGTCTCCCCCACACACAGTCTTTCTCACCCATACACACCAGTCTCCCTCCCCATACACACATCTTCCCCACCCACACACACAGTCTTCCCCTCACACACAATCTCCCCACCCACACACACACCACACACACACACAGTCTTCCCCACCCACACACCAGTCTCCCACCACACACCAGTCTCCCCCACCCACACACACAGTTTCCCCCTCTCACACACACAGGTCTCCCCACCCACATCACACAGTCTCCCTAAACCCAAACACACTCATCTCTCCCACCCACACACACCAGTCTCTAACACCCACACACCCAATCTCAACACCCACACAGTCTCCCATCACACACGCAGTCCTCCAAACACAGAGTCTCCCCACCCACACAGTCGTTCCCCACCACACACAGTCTCCCCACACACCAGTCTCCCTCCCACACACAGTCTCCCCTACCAACACACCCAGTCTCCCCACACAACACACAGTCTCCCCCACAACACACACCCAGTCTCAGAACCCACACAGTCTCCCTCCACACACACAGTCTCACACACACACAGACTCCCCCAAACATACACACACACAGTCTCCACCCACACACACACAATCTCTCCCACACATACACACAGTCTCCCCACCCACACACACAATCTCCCCCACCCACACACAGTCTCCCCACCCACCACACACCCTCTCCCCCACCCCACACACACAATCTCCCCACTCCACACACAGAGTCTCCCCACCACACACACACACAAACTCCCCACCCACACACACAATCTCCCCACCACATGCACACAGTTCTCCCCACCCACACACACAGTTCCCCACCACACACATCCCCAACCACACACACATATCCCCCAACCACACACACACACAGTCTCCCCACACATACACACATTCTCTACCACCCACACAGTCTCCCCATCCACACACAGTCTCCCCCATCCACACACAGTCTCCACCACCACACACACAGTCTCCCCAATCCCACACACACAGTCTCCCCACCACACACACAGTCTCACCTGCCACACACACAGTCTCCCAACCCACACACAGTCTCCCCACCCACTCACACAGTCTCCCCACCCACACACACAGTCTCCCTCCCCACACACAGTCTCCCCCCACACACACAGCTCTCCCCCCCACACACACAGTCTCCTCCACCCATCCACACACACAGTCTCCCCACCACACCAGTCCCCCACCCACACAAATCTCCCCACCCACACACACAGTCTCCCCTCTCACACACACAGTCTCCCCCCCCACACCCACACACACAGTCTCCCCACCCACACACACAGTTCCCTCCCCCACACAACATTCTCCCCCCCCACACACACACACAGTCTCCCCCACCCACACACACACACATTCTCCCCCACCCACACACACAGTCTCACCCACCCACACACACAGTCTCCCCCTCACACACACACACAATCTCTCCCACCCACACACAGTCTGCCCCTCCCCACACACAGTCTCCCCCACCCACACACACGAAGCTCTGTACTAAACACCAACGTCTCTGACTTGTATGACTTCAAAAGATTTGGTGAAGATTATTAGAGTTAAGATTGTGAGACGGAAGTGTAGGAAGCACTTAGAAAGGTAATGAGGCACTTAGAAAGTTGATGAGACACTTATTAAGTTGAGGAAGGACTTAGAAAGTTGATCAAGCACTTACGATGTGGATGAAGTACTTAGAAAGTTCGTATTTTAAGAGGAAGACTTATGGAGCACTTTGAAAGCTCAGATTGAGAGTGAGAGAAAGATAAAGATTGATAGAGAAAGAGAGAGTGAGAGAGAAAGAGGAGGTCGTAGAGCACTCAGAAAGTTCGGATTATGAGAAGGAAATTGATATCCGGGAGAGGGTTTCTGGGGTCAACGCCCTCACGGACTGTGATCACGGCTGTGATCAGCAGTAACAGCCTGATTGATCAGGATCTGATCAATCAGGCTGTTACTGCTGGCCGCACGTAAACCGATGTACGAACTACAGCCTGGCTGGTGAGGTAGTGACTTTAGGTGCCTGTCCAGCGCCATCTTGAAGACAGCCAGGGGTCTATTGGTGATAAAACAGGATTTTTCAGAATTTTTCAGACAAGATCAAAAATTCAAAATGGAGAATCTTCCAAGGAAGACGGGAAGGGAAAAATGCCTTGATGCTAGTGAAGGGCTCTTAACCCAAGGAATTGGAGCTATCCTTCACTTCCTCTGATCGATAACCTCCTGTTTCCCAGGCGCCTGTATGACCCCCTACAGGTTTATCGCTACCCAGTATCATAAATGGGATCGATTAGGGCGGTGGTGAAGTCCCCGGAAATAGTGGAGAAGATGCAAGAGTTGCCAACCAAACTAGTCCAGGAGAGATTCAAGATGAAAGTATCATCACCAAAGGGGAAAAAAATGTGATATGATGGCATATGTTTAACCTCAAGGGAGGTTCCTTGATAACGGAGAACGGCCGCTCTTGATCCGAGGAAATGGACCTATCCTCTCCTTCCTTTGATCGTTCCTGAGTTCTTTCCATTTTTCAATCTCTGTAAAGACCACTCAACGAATTTAGCGCTTTTTCTTAATATGATGATGATAAAAATTAATAATAATAATAATAACAAATAACTAATAATAATAATAATAACTAAATATTTTAAAATTTACAAGAATACGTCAGGTCCTGTAAATGTAAATGCGGAAGACTGGACATCATTAGCTGGAAAATCACAGCAAAGACAAAACAACGTTGAAGAAATATAGAGTAAACGAGGCAGAAGAAAACAGGAAGACAACAGAAGTGAGAGGAACGATAATGAGTGTGTGATTAGTCTGGATGAACCAACATGGATGTTAAAGATTGGATTGGATGAGGTTCGCCGGTTCTGTCCGGGCCAGGGTTTTATCCAGTTGGTGACCCGGACGGATGTTAAGAGGTGTTGGTTCAGCAGCGAAGTGGAATGAACTAGATGTGAAAGAGATGTAGACAAATTTATTGCATAGTTTTAAGAGTAGAAATGATCCGAAAGAAGAAGCCAGAGCCAAGTACCGGACACTGCACTTGTAAACATAAGTGGATGAAGATCAGTGAGTACAAGCAGGTTTAATCACAGTGCCAGCAGAAATACAGTGGCAGCAGGAACACAGTGCCAGCAGGAGCACAGTGCCAGCAGTTGCACAGTTCTAGCAGAAGCACAGTGCCAGCAGCTCATAAACACCAAGAGCTCGAGAATGGGAGGCAACCATGTGTTGGTCGTTGGAGACGGAAGGGTGGTTGAAAATAGGGATGTATCGGATGTGAAAATTTAGATATCCGCGGATGCGGATGTGTATACGGATATCTTACTTACTCATTCTGCGGATGCGAATGCGGATGTAAGAAATTGTGCGGATGTTCCGCGGATGCGGATGCGGATTCGGATATTCGATACATCACTAGTTCAAAATCCTCGTACGACAGCTTTACATCACACACAGCTATGAATCGACACCTGCAACCACAACTAGGTGAGTACAACTAGGTGAGTACAACTAGGTGAGTACAACTAGGTGAGTACAGAGCACCCGCGCTCACACGCACGAACATCCACGCCTTCCCTCTCTGCAATGACCCTACTTTTTACACCCCTACGTACATCCTCCCTTTTTAAGGCTGGTTTTAATGCCCTTTCCGTTTTAGGGCTGGTTAATTCACTTCAGTTTTAAGGCTGGTTAATCCACATAAGTTTTAAGGTTTTCTAATTCACTTCAGTATTAAAGCTGGTTAGTTAACTTTCCGTGTTGGGGCTGGTTAATCCACTTTCAGCTTTATGGCCGGATAATTCACTTTAGTTTTAAAGATGGTTAATTCACTTTAGTTTTAAAGATGGTTAATTCAATTTAGTTTTAAAGATGGTTAATTCACTTCAGTATTAACTCCGGTTAATTCACTTTCCATTTAAAGGCTTGTTAATTCTCTTTCCATTTTAAGGTTGGTTAATTCACAACAGTTTTGAAACTGGTAAATTCACTCTAATTTTAAGGCTGGAAAATACTCTTAAGTTTTGAGGCTGGTTAATTCACTTCAGTTTTAAGGCTGGTTAATTCACTTCAGTTTTAAGGCTGGTTAATTCACTTCAGTTTTAAGGCTGGTTAATTCACTTCAGTTTGTTTTAAGGCTGGTTAATTCACTTCAGTTTTAAAGCTGGTTAATTCACTTCAGTTTTAAGGCTGGTTAATTCACTTCAGTTTTAAGAATGGTTAATTCACTTTTTCACTCGTTATTTGAGAACTTTTTAAAATGCCTAGTTTTTATTTTGGTGCTGGTATTAATTAGGAGAATTCTCTTGGGTTGTTTGCTCCTTGTTTGATCAAGACGAGGTCTTGGGTTGTTTGCTCCTTTGATCAAGACAATATCTGGGGTTGTTTGCTTCTTTGTTTGCTTGTTTTCCCTTGTTTGTTCAAGACGAGGTTTGGGGTTGTTTGTTCAAGACGAATTTTGGGGTTGTTGTTCCCTTGATTGATCAAAACGAAGTATGGGGTTGTTTGTTCGCTTGTTTGATCAAGACGAGGTTTGATGTTGTTTGTTCCCTTGTTTGTTCAAGACGAGGTTTTGGGTTGTTTGTTCAAGACGAGGTTTGGGGTTGTTTGTTCTCTTGTTTGTTCATGACTAGGTTTGGGGTTGTTTGTTCCCTTGTTTGTTCAAGACGAGGTTTGGGGGGTGTTTGTTCCCTTGTTTGTTCATGACTAGGTTTGGGGTTGTTTATTCCCTTGTTTGTTCAAGACGAGGTTTGGGGTTGTTTATTCCCTTGTTTGTTCAAGACGAGGTTTGGGGTTGTTTATTCCCTTGTTTGTTCAAGACGAGGTTTGGGGTTGTTTATTCCCTTGTTTGTTCAAGACGAGGTTTGGGGTTGTTTGTTCTCTTGTTTGTTCAAGACGAGGTTTGGGGTTGTTTGTTCCCTTGTTTGTTCAAGACGAGGTTTGGGGTAGTTTGTTTCCTTGTTTGTTCAAGGAGACATCTTTAGTTCTTTGTTCCCTTGTTCAAGATTCATGGTGATGTATTGAGTTGTTTGCGGTCATGTTTGCTGAAGACGAAGCCTTCCTTGTTCAAGAAGAGATCTTGAGTTGTTTGCTCCTCTATTTGTTCAAGACGATGAATTGAGCTGTTTACTCCTTGTTTATTCAAGACGAGGTTATGAGTTGTTTACTCCTTGTTTATTCAAGACGAGGTTTTGAGTTGTTTGCTTCCTTTTTTGTTTAGGAAGATGTATTGAGCTGTTTTACATCCTTGTTTATTCAGGACTACGTCTTCAGTTGTTTGGTCCTTTGTTTATTCAAGACAAGGTCTTATCTAGACCCTGATTGCCAGCAATTTGCCCATGGATATTGGACTTGACCTTAATTTTAACCTTAGCCTGGACCTTAACTTTCATCCCATAGACTTGAAATTGTCCTTAGATTATTATTTTTTTTAGTTTTGACATAAAATTTTAAATCCTTGATCTTAGCCTCGACCTTGACTCCCGACGCACATACACAGCAAGAGCTAAACTGCTTTCACACACACATACAAACACTGGCGACCAGTGAAGAGGCAGAGCCAGGAACTATGACTCGACACCTGAAACCACAATTAGGTGAGTATAATTAGGTCCGCGCGCGCGCAAACACACACACACGCACACACGAACACATGGTGGAGCACCTCGAGCTGAACAGGATAATAAACACCAGACAGCATGGATTCCGGGAAGGCAAATCCTGTGTAACAAACCTCCTAGAGTTCTATGATAAAGTAACAGAGGTAAGGCAGGAGAGAGAAGGGTGGGTTGATTGCATTTTCCTGGACTGCAGGAAGGCCTTCGACACAGTTCCTCACATGAGATTAGTAAAGAAGTTGGAAGAACAAGCAGGTATAACAGGAAGGGCACTAGAATGGATCAGGGAATACCTCAAAGGGAGGCAACAACGGGTCATGGTGCGTGGTGAGGTATCACAGTGGGCGCCTGTGACGAGCGGTGTACCGCAGGGGTCAGTCCTAGGACCAGTGTTATTCCTGGTATATGTAAATGACATGACGGACGGGATAGACTCAGAAGTGTCTCTATTCGCGGATGATGTGAAAATAATGAGGAGAATCACATCGGAAGAGGACCAGGCAGGGCTGCAAACAGACCTGGACAAGCTCGACATCTGGTCTAGCAATTGGCTTCTCGAATTCAATCCCTCCAAATGCAAAGTCATGAGGATCGGAGAAGGGCAAAGAAGACCGCTGACAGAGTACAAGCTAGGCGGACAAAGGCTACAAACCTCGGCAAAGGAGAAAGACCTTGGAGTGAGTATAACGCCAAGCACGTCTCCGGAGGCACACATCAACCAGATAACTGCGGCAGCATATGGGCGACTGGCAAACCTAAGATTAGCGTTCCGTTACCTTAACAAGGAATCGTTCAAGACACTGTATACCGTGTACGTCAGGCCCATACTAGAATATGCAGCACCAGTCTGGAACCCACACCTGGTCAAGCACGTAAAGAAACTAGAGAAAGTGCAAAGGTTTGCGACAAGGTTAGTTCCACAACTCAGGGGTCTTTCTTATGAAGAAAGATTGAGGGAAATAGGACTAACAACACTGGAGGAAAGAAGGGTCAGAGGAGACATGATAACGACATACAAAATACTGCGGGGAATTGACAAGGTAGACAGTGACAGGATGTTTCAGAGAGGGAACACAGAAACAAGGGGACACAACTGGAAGCTGAGGACTCAGATGAGTCAAAGGGATGTCAGGAAGCATTTCTTCAGCCACAGAGTAGTCAGGAAGTGGAATAGTCTAGAGAAAGATATAGTGGAGGCAGGAACCATACATAATTTTAAGACAAGGTATGATAAAGCTCATGGAGCAGGGAGAGCAGAGACCCAGTAGCAGACAGCGAAGTTGCGGGGCCAGGAGCTGAGTCTCGACCCCTGCAACCACAATTAGGTGAGTACATATGCGTCCAAACGAGCACATAAACGCAAAGAGAGAGAGAGAGAGAGAGAGAGAGAGAGAGAGAGAGAGAGAGAGAGAGAGAGAGAGAGAGAGAGAGAGAGAGAGAGAGAGAGAGAGAGTGAAAGAGAGAGATATGCAAGAAAATATAGAAAGACAGATATAGTGTGAGTGATAGGAAGGACGGGAGCAGCGCCGTTCTCTCACACATTATATTCAGCAACACTGCCAAAGTTGCGATGACCCGAATACACAAACTCCTGTATTTCGTTGGTATGAAGACGCAATATGTCGAACAGGCTCTTATTGGGACAATGTTTCGGTCTACACTGAGCGAAACGTTCTCCCAATAATAAAAAATTATTTTGCACTTCTATCAGAAGTGTGCATGTTCAACCATTCTGTATTTAAAGCATATACACATAGACAACCAGACACAGACACACAGACACACACAGCAATTGGCTCCTGGAGTTAAACCCCACCAAGTGCAAAGTCATGAAGATTGGGGAAGGGCAAAGAAGACCACAGACGGAGAACAGTCTAGGGGCCAGAGACTACAAATTTCAATCAAGGAAAAAGATCTTGGGGTGAGTATAACACCAGGCACATCTCCTGAGGCGCACATCAACCAAATAACTGCTACAGCATACGGGCGCCTAGGAAACCTAAGAACAGCATTCCGACATCTTAATATAGAATCGTTCAGGACTCTGTACACTGTGTAAGTTAGGCCCATACTGGAGTATGCAGCACCAGTTTGGAACCCACATCTAGCTAAGCACGTAAAGAAGCTAGAGAAAGTGCAAAGGTTTGCAACAAGACTAGTCCCGGAGCTAAGGGGTATGTCCTACGAGGAGAGGTTAAGGGAAATCGACCTGACGAAAATGGAAGATAGGAGAGATAGGGGGAACATGATAACGACATATAAGATACTGAGAGGAATAGACAAGGTGGACAGAGACAGAATTTTCCAGAGATGGGACACAGCAACAAGGGGACACAGTTGGAAGTTGAAGACTCAAATGAATCACAGGGATGTTAGGAAGTATTTCTTCAGTCATAGAGTGGTCGGGAAGTGGAATAGCTTGGGAAGCGATGTAGTGAAGGCAGGTTCCATACATAGCTTTAAGGAGAGGTATGATAAAGCTCACGGAGAAGGGAGCGTGACCCAGTAGCGGCCAGTGAAGAGGTGGGGCCAGGAGCTATGACTCGACCCCTGAAACCACAAATAGGTGAGTACAGACACACACAGACAGACAGACAGACACACACACACACACACACACACACACACACACACCTGTTACGAGTGGGGTTCCACAAGGGTCAGTCCTAGGACCTGTACTGTTTTTGGTATATGTGAATGACATAACGGAAGGGATAGACTCAGAAGTGTCCCTGTTTGCAGATGATATAAAGTTAATGAGAAGAATCAAATCAGTCGAGGATCAGGCAGGACTACAAAGAGACATGGACAGGCTACAAGCCTGGTCCAGTAACTGGCTCCTTGAATTTAACCCTGCCAAATGCAAAGTCATGAATATCCGGGAAGGGCAAAGAAGACCGCAGACAGAGTATAGTCTTGGTGGCCAAAGACTGCAAACCTCACTCAAGGAAAAAGATCTTGGGGTGAGTATAATACCGAGCACATCTCCTGAGGCACACATCAATCAGATAACTGCTGCAGCATACGGGCGGCTGGCAAACCTAAGAATAGCGTTCCAATACCTCACTAAGGAATCATTCAAGAGTCTGTACACCATATACGTCAGGCCTATACTGGAGTATGCAGCACCAGTTTGGAACCCATACCTGGTCAAGCACGTCAAGAAATTAGAGAAAGTGCAAAGGTTTGCAACAAGACTAGTCCCAGAGCTAAGGGGATTGTCCTACGAAGAAAGGTTAAGGGAAATCGGCCTGACGACACTAGAGGACAGGAGGGTTAGGGGAGACATGATAACGACATATAAAATACTGCTATGAATAGATAAGGTGAACAGAGACAAGATGTTCCAGAGAGGGGACACAGAAACAAGGGGTCACAATTGGAAGTTGAAGACTCCTATGAGTCAAAGGGATGTTAGGGAGTATTTCTTCAGTCATAGAGTTGTCAGGGATTGGAATAGCCTAGAAAGCGACATAGTGGAGGCAGGAACCATACATAGTTTTAAGACTAGGTTTGATAAAGCTCATGGAGCAGGGAGAGAGAGGACCTAGTAGTAATCAGTGAAGAGGCGGGGCTAGGAGCTATGACTCGACCCCTGCAACCACAAATAGGTGAGTACACACACACACACACATAGGGGTCAGTACTAGGACCGGTGCTGTTTCTGGTATTTGTGAACGACATGTCGGAAGTTAATAGCCTCCGAAGTGTCCCTGTTTGCAGATGATGTGAAGTTGATGAGAAGAATTCAATCGGACGAGGACCAGGTAGAACTACAAAGGGATCTGGACAAGCTGCAAGCCTGGCCCAGCAATTGGCTCCTGGAGTTCAACCCCACCAAGTGAAAAGTCATGAAGATTGGGGAAGGGAAAAGAAGACCGCAGACGGAGTACAGTCTAGGGGAGCTAGATACTACAAACCTCACTCAAGGAAAAAATCTTGGGGTGAGTATAACACCAGGCACATCTCTTGAGGGTCACATCAACCAAATAACAGCTGCAGCATACAGGTGCCTAGCAAACCTAAGAACAGCATTCTGACATCTTAATAAGAAATCGTTCAGGACCCTGTACACTGTGTACGTTAGGCCTATATTGGAGTATGCAGCACCAGTTTGGAACCCACACCTAGCCAAGCACGTAAAGAAACTAGAGATAGTGCAAAGGTTTGCAACAAGACTAGTTCTTGAGCTAAGATGTATGTCCTACGAGGAGAGGTTAAATGAAATCGACCTGACGACACTGGAGGACAGAAGAGATAGGGGGGACATGATAACGACTGCCATTCCCATTAGCCTCCCTGGGACGGGGAAGATGGCTGACCAGAGAGGCCTAGCTTCTCCCTACGAACCCCATGAGGGCGGGTAATGTGGCTAGGCCTGGAGACAATTGGTTCCAGACGATGAGGGGGTACTTGTACCTCCTTCCATGGGAGACATAGGTCTCAGACACTCCCACGACAGGGAGCCAAGGCCGGGTCACCATCTGGAAAAGACCCGGGTCGGGAGAGTACCGGCGAATCTACACCAACAACATTGTTTTTTCTACATATTTTCTCTACTTTTTCAAGGAAGGCTATACTCGCCTTCTCTGACAATAATTGGAAATCCTGTCAACTCCATTTTTATCACACTGGTTTACATAGTGTGTTTACATTTAAGGTATTCATTTCTAAGATTCTCAAGATTATTACTACCTCCTTCTTTGATAATTATTGAGATGAATGTCTTCTCAATTCTCCATACAAAAGATGTGTTTAAATTAATTCCACAGGAGGTTGATACCCCCCGGATCATGGCGAAGAAGAGAGGTTGATACCCCCTGGATCAGGGCGAGGAAGAGAGGTTGATACCCCATGGATCAGGGTGAGGAAGAGAGGTTGATACCCCCTGATCAGGGCGAGGAAGAGAGGTTGATACCCCCTGGATCATGGCGAGGAAGAGAGGTTGATACCCCCTGGATCAGGGCGAGGAAGAGAGGTTGATAACCCCTGGATCAGGGCGAGGAAGAGAGGTTGATACCCCTGATCAGGGCGAGGAAGAGAGGTTGATACCCCCTGGATCATGGCAAGGAAGACAGGTTGATACCCCCTGGATCATGGCAAGGAAGACAGGTTGATACCCCCTGGATCATGGCAAGGAAGACAGGTTGATACCCACTGGATCAGGGCGAGGAAGAAAGTTTGATACTCCCTGATAAGGGCAAGGAAGAGAGGTTGATACCCCCTGGATCATGGCGAGGAAGAGAGGTTGATACCCCCTGGATCATGGCGAGGAAGAGAGGTTGATACCCCCTGGATCATGGCGAGGAAGAGAGGTTAAAACCCCTGATCAGGGCGAGGAAGAGAGGTTGATACCCCCTGGATCAGGGCGAGGAAGAGAGGTTGATACCCCCTGGATCATGGCGAGGAAGAGTGGTTGAAACCCCCTGATCAGGGCGAGGAAGAGAGGTTGAAACCCCCTGATCAGGGCGAGGATGAGAGGGGGATACCCCCTGGATCATTGCGAGGAAGAGAGGTTGATACCCCCTGGATCATAGCGAGGAAAAGAGGTTGATACTCCCTGATCAGGGCGAGGAAGAGAGGTTGATACTCCCTGATCAGGGCGAGGAAGAGAGGTTGATACCCCCTGGATCATTGCGAGGAAGAGAGGTTGATACCTCCTGGATCATAGCGAGGAAGAGAGGTTGATACCCCCTGATCAGGGCGAGGAAGAGAGGTTGATACCCCCTGGATCATGGCGAGGAAGAGAGGTTGAAACCCCCTGATCAGGGCGAGGAAGAGAGGTTAATACCCCCTGGATCAGGGCGAGGAAGAGAGGTTGATACCCCCTGATCAGTGCGAGGAAGAGAGGTTAATACCCCCTGGATCAGGGCGATGAAGAGGGAAAGGGAGGAGATGAAATAATACAGATTATAATTCTCTTACACACCAATGAAATATTTCACGAGTTATTTAATATATTTATACGAAATTATCATCTTCCAAATTCAGCTACCTGGAGTATACTTGGAGGGTATTCCGGGGATCAACGAGGCCAGGTCAGCGGGGGCGTTGGTAATTTCACCTGATTTGAACGGAGATGTTAATGTATAGCAGTATTCCAGCCTAGAGAGAACAAGTGATTTGAAAAGGATCATCACTGGCTTGACATCCCTTGTTTTGAACGTTCTCATTATCCATCCTATCATTTTCTTTGAGTAGTGGAGCTACAGAGAGATTAATTGAATTCGAGAAAATACAAATCAGTCATATTCCTCTTCTCTTGCTCGGACACTCGTCACTGCACGTAGCACCTGGACTGACTTTACCTCTCCTTTCAGAAGTTCTCACCTCTTCCTCTATGAAAGAAATAATATTACTCTTTTTAAAGTTTAAGACAACACACACACACACAGATAATACCTCGTCATCTGGCCTGAGATAGGACTGTGTTCGCCTCTAGCAACAATCTTCAACAAGCCTATCGACAGAGGGCAACTGCCGGAGGTGTGGAAGACAGCAAATGTATACCAAATTTTTAACGAAGAAGACAGACAGGAAGCGTTAAAATACAGACCAGTTTAACAGACATGCATAGAATGCTAGTTAAGTGAAGATAAACAAAAGAGTGGAAGAGCACCTAGTTAGGAATGGGTTCATACATGACAAAAAGCATGGTTTTAGAGATGGTAAATCCTGTCTCCCAAAGCTACTGGAGTTCTAAGACAAAGTAACTGAAGTGGACTGTAGAAAGGCCTTTGACAGAGTCCCGCACAAGTGGCTGATACTAAAGCTAAAAGAGCAGGAGTTAGTAACGGTAAACGCTAAAGTGGATCAAGACATACATGACAGGAAGGAAATAGTGAGGTATTGTGCGCGAAGAGGTGTCGGTATGGGTGTATTTAACGAGTGGGGTTTCACAAGGATCTGTACTAAGACTGTTGCTATTTCTTGTATACATGAATGACCTGATGGAATGGATGAAGCCGAAGGTATTCATATTATCAGATGATGTGAAACTAATGAGGAAAATACAGTCAGACTTGGATCAGCAAAGGCCACAAATTGATGTGGACAAGCTGTAGCTCTTGTCTGACAAATGGACACGTGAGTTTAACCCAAGTAAGTGAAAAGTTACGAAGACTGGGGAAGGAAAAATTGGTTGAAGATGAGGTACAGGATCGAAGGGATGCGGGGCAAAGGCTGCAAACTCAACTCGAGTAGAATGACCTTGGACTGATTATTATACCGAGCATTTCACCGGAGACGCACACGAACCAAATAACTGCTGCAGCAAATGCACTTCTGGCGAATCTAAGGCAAACTTTTAAACATCTTAGTTAGGAGTCATTCGTGACACCGAATGCAGTGTACATCAGTCCCATATTGGAGTATGCAGCACCAGTATGGAACCCACACCTATTCAAGCATATTAAGAAACCAGAGAAAGTATCGAGATTTGCAACGAAACTTGTCCCGGAGCTATAAGGAGAGGTTAAGGGAACTTAACCTGATACCATTGGAGGTCTTAAAGAAAATCATTTGTAGTGAACGTTCGTTTGCTTCTCAACGAAAATGTTTTGGACGTATGTAAATGATCGATGATGTCTGAACGAAAATGTTTAGTATGTGTGTAACGTGGCCAGACAGGTGACCGACGGACATGTGGCCAATAGACATCTGACCAGAGGACTATTGGCCGAACGGACATTGCGCCGACAGCCATTTTCCCGAAAGAACAACAGACCGAACGGATTTTTAGGTTAAGTGATGAATGTCAGTTCGGCCAAATGTCTATTCGGTCAAATGTCCTTTCGAGAAATGTCCGTCGGCGAAGTGTCCGTCGGCCAATTGTCTGGGAGCCATGTGTAAAGGGTCTGAATGAAAATATTTATGTACGTAAGGGGGCTGAACGAAAATGTTTAGGACGTGTATAAGTGATGGTTTGGGTCTGATCGAAAATGTTTTGATGACTGATTCTGCATTCGTGTCCAAACAAAAAAATGGGATTTGATAATTCTTTATCGATCGCATAACTCATATAAAATAAAGATATATTTGTTTCAGATAAAAAAAACAGGTCAGCAAGAAATTATTGTTATTGTCAGTAATAGTTCAATAGAAATAGAAGAGAATTTTAATAATTATGTGTTTTGAGAATGTTAATAATTATTCTGTATGAATACTTGTAGTACATGTATGAATGGTCAATGCGTGTGTATGATTTTTTTTTTTTTTTTTTTTTTTGAGGATTACGTGAATATTAGTTTTACGTGGAAGAATGTTAGTTGGGGACTACGTGCATATTAGCTGGGTGTGTATCAAATATTAGTTGAAGTCTGATTCAAATGTGAGTTTGGTGTTTATGAATCTGAAATAAAAGCTAATTTGGTATGTATCGTTAATCATTGAGGTATAAGGAATTTGTTGGGTGAGTTTGAATGTCCTTTGAGGTCTGAAAGAATGATAGTTTGGTGTGTATGAATGTTCCTTGGGTTCTGAATGAATTAATATTGATTTGTTGTGTGAGGATATTCGTTAATTTGAGAATGAATATTGGTTTGGTGCATATGAATGTAATTAAAGGGTGTAAATGAATGTGTCTAGGATGAATCTGAATGATCATTAAAGACTGAATATATGTCCATTGATGTCAGAATGAATGCTTGTTGGTATATTTGAATGTTCTTCAGGACATGAAAGAATGTTTGAACAATATATGTAGGACGTAAAAGAATGTTAGTTAGGATCTGAAGGAATGTGTGTAGGTAGTGCATCAAATGTTTCTTAAGGTATAAATGAATGATAGTTTGGTGTGTGAGAAAGTTTGTTGGATGTCACTGAATGTTCAATGAGATTTGAAAAAATGTTAGTTGAGTGAAATTGAATGTTTTGTGAGTTGAGCAGTTTTTATACTGCCTGACTGAACAACATTGGAGACTGAAGGAGCTGTCAAAGACATTTTATTAACCTTGGCTGAACTTCTTGTTGTTTATAGTAAGGGAGATCAGACACAACATGGATGTCAGCCCTAAGAATATATTTAAACTATTTCAAAGAAATAATAGTTGAATGACGTGTGAAGTCTAACTTGATTGAACATGATGGTGGGGGTTGCCAAGAACCAACGGATTATTTAATGTGAATGGGATTGCCAGAGGAGACAATATTTTTGATTAATGTTTAGAATATTTATGTTTAAACTTGCATGGAATGTGTTAACAATGCTGCATATGATTTCATAATATAAAGATGAATGTGGTCTTGGGAGAAAAGGTGAAAGTAGTCTTCTTAGATAGGTGAAGTCCGCCCAGGTGCTGCGTGCACCTGATTGATTTGCATTTCCTCGGATTGAACTAATCTCTTTGAAGCGGAAATTTTGAATTTAGAATGTGATAACTTTGATGTAAATCGTCTGTGAAATAAGTTTTAATATTTTTAACCCATTGTGTTATTAGCAATGCACCTCCCTGTCTGATATCAACATCTGTGTTCTTTATGGAATAGGAACTCCTCCTCCTCTTGTCAAAAGAGTGTCATCTTTGTCTCTCTCAAATAAATTCCTTTAATAAAAACAAGCCATGTTAACCAGTGTTACTAAACAGCTACCTGCATTCGATTGTAAAACAAATTTTGGCAAAGTGTGAGAATAGAAACAAACTATTAACACGAACCAGTGTGATGTAACACACGAACCTGTATGATGTAACACACGAACCAGTGTGATGTAACACAGAACCAGTGTGATGTAACACACGAACCAGTTGATGTAACACACGAACCAGTATGATGTAACACATGAACCAGTGTGATGTAACACATGAACCAGTGTGATGTAACACACGAACCAGTATGATGTAACACACGAACCAGTGTGATGTAACACATGAACCAGTGTGATGTAACACACGAACCAGTGTGATGTAACACACGAACCAGTGTGATGTAACACACGAACCAGTGTGATGTAACACATGAACCAGTGTGATGTAACACATGAACCAGTGTGATGTAAAACACGAACCAGTGTGATGTAACACACGAACCAGTGTGATGTAACACATGAACCAGTGTGATGTAACACACGAACCAGTGTGATGTAACACACGAACCTGTGTGATGTAACACACGAACCAGTGTGATGTAAAACACGAACCAGTGTGATGTAACACACGAACCAGTGTGATGTAACACATGAACCAGTGTGATGTAACACACGAACCTGTGTGATGTAACACACGAACCAGTGTGATGTAACACATGAACCAGTGTGATGTAACACACGAACCAGTGTGATGTAACACACGAACCAGTGTGATGTAACACACGAACCAGTGTGATGTAACACACGAACCTGTGTGATGTAACACACGAACCAGTGTGATGTAACACACGAACCAGTGTGATGTAACACACGAACCAGTGTGATGTAACACATGAACCAGTGTGATGTAACACACGAACCAGTGTGATGTAACACACGAACCAGTGTGATGTAACACATGAACCAGTGTGATGTAACACACGAACCGGTGTGATGTAACACATGAACCAGTGTGATGTAACACACGAACCAGTGTGATGTAACACACGAACCGTGTGATGTAACACACGAACCAGTGTGATGTAACAACAGAACCAGTGTGATGTAACACACGAACCAGTGTGATGTAACACATGAACCAGTGTGATGTAACACACGAACCTGTGTGATGTAACACATGAACCAGTGTGATGTAAAACACGAACCAGTGTGATGTAACACATAAACCAGTGTGATGTAACACATGAACCAGTATGATGTAACACATGAACCAGTGTGATGTAACACATGAACCAGTGTGATGTAACACATGAACCATTGTGATGTAACACACGAACCTGTGTGATGTAAACACGAACTGAGAATGTGATGTAACACCATTGGAACCAGTTGATGTAACACATGAACGTGATGTGATGTAACACAGAACCAGTGTGATGTAACACATGAACCAGTGTGATGTAACACATGAACCAGTGTGATGTAACACATGAACCAGTGTGATGTAACATACGAACCAGTGTGATGTAACACACGAACCAGTGTGATGTAACACATGAACCAGTGTGATGTAACACACGAACCAGTGTGATGTAACACACGAACCAGTGTGATGTAACACACGAACCAGTGTGATGTAACACACTAACCAGTGTGATGTAACACACGAACCAGTGTGATGTAACACACGAACCAGTGTGATGTAACACACGAACCAGTGTGATGTAACACACGAACCAGTGTGATGTAACACACGAACCAGTGTGATGTAACACACGAAAGTGATAAATGTGGTCATTTTTGACAGCCATGATGGGTGTAGCGAAATGATGTATTGGTGTATATGGACATAAGTAGTGGAGTTTAAATCACTTGTGATGTAAATATTGATATGAACAAAATGTTTTGATGTTTAAACCAATTTTTTGCGAGTTCATTAGTTATGAATGTTTATATAGTCAATAATTGCTAGATTTTGCGATCAAATGATTATTTGTAACTATTTTATGCAAAAAAAGATGTGATATTTTATATTATTTTCATTTATATTGAAATTATGAAGGTTTAATGGAATGATTTGACTTTTTTGACTTTTTGACTTTTAGGAATACAAAATCGTTCTCGTACAAAAGACCATTGCATTGTATTATATCTAAGATAAACTTATATAAGCGATATGGTAATACAAACTACGAATTTATAGATATTTTATGCATTTTAAAATCTGGAGAGCTTTTAATGAGGACAAACCTGTGATAATGTATTGATCATGAACTTTTATTAAGGAATTAATAAAATGAGAGAGAGAAAGATAGATAGATAGAGAGAGAGAGAGAGAGAAAGAGAAAGAGAGAGTGAGAGTGAGAGAGAGAGAGAGAGAGAGAGAGTGAGAGAGAGAGAGAGAGAGAGAGAGAGAAGAGAGAAGAAGAGAGAGGAGAGAGAGAGAGAGAGAGAGAGAGAGAGAGAGAGAGAGAGAGAGAGAGAGAGAGAGAGATGAATAACTATGAATAACTCAGCTAGAGTGGTCTGGTTTCCCTCAGGTCTGAGACCTCAACAAGGCAGGTAGTGTCTTGAACTCCCTAAGGTTAAGACTCTCCATTTCACGGAAGATGGAGTGACCTGGACCCCCTAGGGGTATGTGTGAGGTGGAGATGGTGGTAGTGGTGGGTGGAGAGCAGTGGGCGATGAATGGGCGACAGTGGGCGGTGGGCGGCGGCTGTTTCGCACCTTGAGAGGTACTATTATACACAGCTCGGGTGTATGATTCTGAGACACAAAAAAAAAATATTCTGTTCAAAATACGCAGCTGGGACATAAACTGTGTTATTTTTAATTCTACTGTGCTTAGTGATTAGTTAAAAGTCCGAGGTGGACCGAAACGTCATCAAAGTTTCTTTTTCTTAAGTGCAGGTTATTTGTATATTGGTGATTTGGACACATGTGCAACATCTGGGTATCTTTATTGTAGACGTTTCGCCTCCAGTGACTTTATCAATACAAATTCAAGGACACGATGGGAAGACAGTAGAACTAAACACAAAAGACGAGGTAATCAGTCCCTCAGCCTTGGAGTTGGTGGAAAGCATCAACTCCAAGACTGAGGGACTGATTACCTCAACTTTTGTATATAGTTCTACAGTCTTCCAATTACGTCCTTGATTTTGTATTGATAAAGTCACTGGAGGGCGAAACATCTATAGAAAGATACCCAGATGTTGCACATGTGTTTACTCTTCTTGTGTATTGTTCCAGGCGCGGTATTGTAACTTTTTATTCTTTGATTCGACAATAAAAACTAGAAGAGAACCTTGAGGCAACTTTTCGATCATTGGCGACGTTTCGGTCGAGGACGGACCGAAACGTCGCCTTAGGCAATCTATAAGAGACAACGTTTCGCTCCGTGTAGAGCTTTGATGTTGCTCCAGCCAAACCTTGTATTTACCTTCATACTTTTCGAGAATACAACCTTTCCTCCTGGTATCAGTTAGTCGGTAAAATGTATGATTAGCCATGTTTACTGATAAGCCAAGTTTGTTGAGTAGTTTTGAAGTCTGCTTCTACACGCTCATTAACCCAACATATCACCTGCACATTATTCATCAAAACTAATTTAACTCTAATAGAGCGATTAATGCAAACTCTGTGTGTATAGATACTGCGAGATATACACATCACGGTGTATATATATATACTTTTTTGTGGTGTGTGTACGCGTGTGTGTGTGTGTCTCCTGGTGTATAAAACCCGCGCGTGTTTAGTGCTTCCCTGTCATTATAATAATACGCTTGTGACATAATGACAAATGTAATTCAGTGAAAGTGTTCACAACTTTAGTCCAAAAAAAAGAGGAAAGAAAAGCTGAGTGTTTCTTATGGTATATGCCCCTACGGGTATAGCCCCTCCCTAGGGTATATACACTGAAAGATATGTATATAGCAGTGTTTATATACTGAAAGTTTACCTTAATCTATTTAAAGGATTAAGGTAAACTTGTGTTGTAATGGCCTTAATGACCCTCGTTAGTTGCTAGGCTTTAAACTTGATATCCTTATAGGGTTATAAGGTAGTTTGCCAGTGAGGGGCTCTTGATTCGAGGAACTGGGGTTATATTCTCCTTTCTTGGATCAGACCTGAATGCCCCCAATTCCCCAGTCGCTGTGTGACACCTACGGGTTAAACGCTTCCCCTTGATTACAATAAATAAATTTAATCTCAATAACCATTCAATAAATTCCAGAGAATGGAATATGTGTTCGGTAGCAAGGAAATTATATTTCATTTAGCGCTAAATCCGTGTGTCTCATTCTCTGTAAGGATTAATGAAGGCTCGATCCTTCGTCTGCTGATCTCGGCTAGGTCTCTTGATCTGTCAAACTGTTGGTGGAATCTGAGATTTCATAAATAGTAATTTATCTATTATCTCCACCTAGTAAGACGTTTCTCATCTGGTTGGCGATACGTCTTCAAAATTAAGGTACATGAGTGTTTTCACACGTCTAACTCATCAACTTGTCGGTACTGTACACCAATAATATTATGACTGCGTTCGTCTATTCCCATCCTAATTGCTTCGCACTTGCTAAGGAGGAGGAGGAGGTGTTGATTCACCGGGAATTCTCCCAGATGGCGACCCGGCTCTGGCTCCCTGGCGTGGGAGTGTCAGAGACCTATGTCTCCCATGAGAGGGGGTACCCCTCATCGGCGGGACCAACTGGCCCCAGGCCTAGCCACATTCCCCACCAGCACGAGGCATAGAGGTAGATAGATGCTAGGCCTCTCTGGTCTGCCACCTTCCCTAACGGGAAGGGCAGGCTTACGAGCTGCAGATGGTAGCAAGCTCCAGCCTTGGCACCTACCCTGCCCTAGAAGGGCTGGGCATGGTGATCGACCGCACTTGCTAAGATTTTAATATTTGTGTAGGTTCTCCCTGTGAACCTGCAACTTTTCTATTTTTTTTGCTATGGTCTGACGGTGCCATTTTTATTCTCGGTAATTTAATATCCGGTAATATTTATACAAAAATATCGGTAGGTCGTTCGCCTGTATCAAGAACAATATGTGTCCATTATCCAGTGAAATTCCTTCCGGTTAAATAAGCTGTTTGCCGGGCACTGACTGTTTTGGACCATTTGACTTGCCTTTCTGATCTTTTTGGTACATTATTGCAGCTTATTGACAAAATTTTCTATCTTTACACTCATGCTAACGGTCTACTTTCTCTTATTTTTAAAAAAAAAAAAGGGATGGACTCTTATTATGCATGATTATTAAATGAGTTTTGTGTTCACAGTGGAGGTCCAAGCTATCCTCGCTGGTCTCGTCCTGATAGCCGGCTTAGTTAATCCCACTTCACTGTCTGTACTCGGATTTCCAATATGCTGTCTAAAGGATCCAGGAGTAGTCGGCTAGTCTGCCTGCTTAGCCCAAGAATGTGGAATTCTTTTAGTGTCCGGGTCCTGTCGGGCTCTCGAAATATGAACGAGCGAATGTCTAGGCTACGACTGAAATTTAAAGTTTGCTATATAGCAGACTTCTACCTCAGTGACTTCATGAGTAACATGCCTAGATGTGTCCGTGTTAGTGACAAGCCAGGTGGTTCCTTCAGATAAGAAAAGTCGCGCATGGGTCAACAGGAAGTGGGTGTTTAGCTCTTCTTCAGCAGCAAACAATACTTTTAAAAAATTGTCAATAGAGAATCGGGAAGTTTCTCCAAATACTTGGTTACCTTCATGCAGTGGAAAGATTTGGGTAGTTTGTGCCCATTGGGTGGGACTTTTTTGACACGGGAAATTATAGATATTGATTGTGGAATGTGAAATATTTATACAGTGTATGTTCTCGATTATAGCTGAGCAAACTGGTCACAACAGAAGTTGATAATGATAATGAAAATATTCTGTAGTTAGAAACAGAATATGATTAAAACGCTGCATAACCAGACAATATAAGGGATTTGAAAAATAATTAAAAAAATCTACTTGCATGTGCTCGTTTTCGTATGTCGAGCAGCTGAGTGTGTTTCACATTTTAACTGCGTTAGTGGATCTATCACTCACTATGATAACATGAGCGAAGATAAATCCATTTATGGAACATCTTGCCATGACTGACTGACTGACTGACTGTTGTAGTAGCCAGGCTTAAGCTTGGTTAAAAGTACTTCTGGCAGTTTGGTAAACACTAATGATCAAAGTAAATGCAATGTGGTCAGCCTTATGGTAACTTTCTTAAGCACTAAGTGCTTGATTGTCTAATTACTGAGGAAAACATTGATAGACAGTGATATATCAGGGTATACTATTAAAACAATTGTAGATATTAATCAAGATATATGTCAGTTAATCCTTTCGGGGCCTCGTTCATAGGCCTTTTGTGTCCATATGTTCCTATGCTACCGTACACAGGATGAATATGCAGTGCATAATAAACTAGCTTTTCAGCGGCAATATCAAAATCGACCAGAAATTCGGCATTTTTTGACCGCTTCATGGTTTTTAGAATTACCAGAGTGCCTCTTGGGGCCTCGGTGATCTCTTATGTTAACAATATAATTATTTTATGTTAAGTAAAAGGACACAAATGCAACTAATGTGACATTTTATTGTGGCAACGTTGTGTGTGTTTCTTGTTTATTTTTTTTAATTGCCACTCTTCAAATTTCAAGACTTTACATTAGAGAAAAGGTAATTCCCATTGCAGGAGAGGCTGCTCTCGTTGGGGTCTAGTGCCTGTTAGTTCTCTTTCGTCGGGGAGAAGTCGTTCTCTTTGGGAGTGTAGTATCTATTAGATAGCTTCTGTTAGGGAGAAGTTACTCCCGTTGGCGGAGGTCGTGAAATGTAACTGCTGCTACTGCTACTAGTACTACTACTACTACACTACTCACTACTAATACAGTACTACTACTACTCCTACAATATTAACTACTACTACCACACTATTAACTGCTGTTATTAGTACTACTATTTTTACACTACTAACTACCACTACTTCTACACTACTATACCACTACTTCTACACTACTATACCACTACTTCTACACTACTACTACTACCTACTACTACTACTACTACTACTACACTACTACTACCACTTTACTACTATACATACTACTACTATTTTACTACTCTAACTATTACTACTACTACCACCACACTATTAACTACTATAATTAGTACTACTATTTTTACACTACTAACTATTACTACTTCTACACTACTATACCACTACTTCTACACTACTATACCACTACTTCTACACTACTATACCACTACTTCTACACTACTACTACACTACTATACTACTACTTCTACTCTACTACTACTAGTACTAATCGTCACAAGTGACTCACCTGGTGGTGGCTTGGGGGCAGGGAAACACAGGCTGGGTGACAGGAAAGAAACCCGGGTCCACTGCTCGCGGCGCCACACAACCATTAAAATTAAATTGTCCGTCAGATGTGTCGAAATTACCCAGACCAAATGAGACTTGTTTCAACAGTTCTTCTTTTGATGAAGTCATTACAGTCAAAAAATATGTCCAATTTGCAGTTACCCAAAAATGACCAACAGTCTGGCCGGTCAAAGACCGGAGCCGCGATTTGCGGATGGAGGTTCGATCCTTCAGCACATGAGCTGAAGTCTCCGTGCGGGTTAAGCGGATCCTGAAATACATCATCACAGTTCAGTTCAGACACTTTCCCGAACAGTGGTGCAACTAGTTAAACCCAGTAAGCCAGTGGTGGCAACGTTCAAACCACATAGCCAGTGGTGGGACACTTACAAACCACCAGTAAGCCAGTGGTGGCCTTTACAACCCCAGTAAGCATGTGGCAATGGTTACAAACCATACCAGTGTAGTAACAGGTACAAACCCAGTGGTGGCTTGAACACTGGTTACAAACCACCAGTAAGCCAGTGGTGGCTTATTCACTGGTTACACAGCCCCAGTAAGCCAGCGGTGGTTTAACCACTGGTTACGAGCAACCAGTAAGCCAGTGGTGGCTTAAACACTGGTTACAAAGCACCAGTAAGTCAGTGGTGGCTTAACTGGTTGCATATCAACAGTAAGCCAGAGAATAACGACTCAAATGTGATCCTTTATTAACAATGTTTCGCCCACACAGTGGCTTTATCAAGTGGTAAACAGATCTACCCGGTGAAGAATGAGACACGCAGCATTTAAGTATTTTTATTGTGGGAACGTTTCGCCAGCCAATGCAGAAAAGAACGGTGGAAGTTGAAGAGAAACTCGAGGCAATCAGTCCCTCAGCCTGGAGATGAGTTCAGTCTGTCAGTCTTGATGAAAAGTGCAGCATAAGTGCAGCATAAGTGCAGAGAAGTGGCTTATTTACTGCAATCAGATGAGGTGAAGAAGCCGGTTATGTAGTCACCAGTGGAAAAATCCCCTAGTGGAAGAAGGTCACGCCTGTTGGTTAGGCAAGCACTGAAGAATTCCCTGTACTGGACCGATGAAGTCATTGGCGGGCGAAACGTTTCAACAATAAAGATACCCAAATATTGAACAAGTATCTCCGTTATCACCTTTGTCCGTTTTCTAAAACATTTATATATCTGTCAGACATAACATCTTGGGATCTTGATGAAAAGATTTCTTCGATACTTGTCTAACCTGTAGACACACGACCTTTTACTAGTGGATTTTTCCACTGGTGACGCCGCCGCCTACTGCTTCACCTCACCTGACTAGTACATAAGCCACTTCTCGGCGCATATCCTGCACTTTTGTCAAGGTTGGTGGACTCAACACATCGACTTCAGGCTGAGGGAATCAGAACTAGGAAAGAAACTTCTACACACCATTCCCAGCAACCCCAGACCTGCCAGAATGTACGGTCTGCCAAAAACTCACAAACCAGGTATCCCATTGAGGCCCATATCCTCGGGAATAGGCAGTGCTCCCCACCAAATCTCAGGAATTCTCGCTAAACACCTCTCCAAACTTTTGGGCACCATCAGTCCAGCACATCTCAAACACTCTGGTGACCTTCTCAATCGCATTCGCAACATCAACATCAGAAACAAGAAACTCTCCAGCCTTGATGTAACATCCCTATTCACCAAAGTACCTACTACACAAGCTATCGATCTCTTGCGCAGGAAAATTGACGACTCGCTTGATCTTCCTCTTCCAGCCAGCGATTTCATCGACCTTGTTGAACTATGTGTGGGCTTTACATGTTTCTCTTTCGAAAACCAACTCTTTCAGCAAACTTTTGGACTACCCATGGGATCGCCACTTAGTGCCGTCCTTGCGAACCTATATATGGAACATTTGGAAGCCGAGCGATTTTCCACTATTATTCCCTCTTCTGTCACCTGGCTTCGTTATGTTGACGACATTCTCATCATAACTCCCAGACGCTTCAACGTTCAAGCTCTCAACACGAACTCAACCAGGTTGAGCCATCAATCCAGTTTACACTAGAAGAAGAAGTCGACAACACTCTTCCTTTCCTTGATGTTCTTCTCTGCAAAGCTGACCATGAACTTCGTTTTAAAGTCTATCGAAAACCTACCAATCAACACGATCTTCTCCACTTCTACTCTCACCACGACACCAAAATTAAACGTGGTGTAATTATAGGCTTTTCCTGCGCGCACTCAGAATCTGCAGCAGTGAGTTCCTTGAAGAAGAATGCTCCCTCATTGAACAAGTTTTTTCCAAACTTCACTATCCTCGTCACTTCATTAGAGACTGCAGACGACGGGCATTAAACATCTTCAACACACCCAGAGAAGACACTGCTGAGAAGAGATACATAGTCCTTCCCACCAACTCATTTCCAAACAAGTTTCCAACATTTTTCTAAGACCTCATTCCAGTATCCACCTCCACATCCACCACCATTAAGGACATTACCAGTAACAGACAGGAAAAGCTTCAATCCACGGCAGGGGTATACACAATCCCTTGTAATGGCTGCAGCAAATTATACGTTGGCGAAACATCCAGAGACCTACAAACACGCATTTCAGAACACCAGTACGCAGGCAGATCTGACGACTCAAGAAATGCCTGTGTTCAACACCGAAATTTACACAACCATTTAATCAACTACAGAAACGCAAGACTCATCGCCAGAGAAGACAACACGCAATACCGAAGAATCCTAGAATCATCACTCATCTGTATGTCCAACAACTTCAACCAGAACAACGGCTTCTACAACATAGCTGAACCTATTGCCAAGAAACTTCTTCAACGCTATCCCACCTAGAACTCAAGAATGGTACACTGCAGGTCCTTTAAGTCACACTATGTTTTCACACTACTTTTAAGACTCACATGCAGCTTTCTCCACCTGACCCAGCATTCTCCACCTGACTGTACCCTTTATATATATCTCTATATGTTGCTCATTTTCCAGGTAGATCTGTCTGTGACTCGATAAAGCCCACTACGTGGGCGAAACGTTGTCAATAAAGGATCACATTATACTGCTTATGTGTTTATTTTTCCATAAATGACCTTGACGAGGGAATTACTAGTGATATGAGCAAATTCGCTGATGACACGAAGATAGGTAGGATAATCGATTCAGACGTAGATGTCACGGAACTTCAGGAGGATTTAGACAAACTCAATTCCTGGTCAGAAAAATGGCAGATGCAGTTCAATGTAGATAAATGCAAAGTTCTAAAGCTCGGGAATGTTCATAACCCTAGCACCTACCAGCTTAATAATGTTGAACTCAGCCGTACAGAATGCGAAAAGGATCTGGGGGTTATGGTAAGCAGCAACCTCAAACCAAGTCAGCAATGCCTAAGCGTAAGAAATAAAGCAAATAGATTACTGGGATTTATATCAAGAAGTGTAAGCAACAGAAGTCCAGCGGTTATATTACAGCTTTATACATCATTAGTAAGGCCTCACCTAGATTATGCAGCTCAGTTCTGGTCTCCATTTTACAGAATGGATATAAATTCGTTAGAAAACATTCAGCGACGAATGACAAAGTTAATTCATAGCATTAGAAATCTTCCGTATGAAGAAAGATTGAAGACCCTTAAATTACATTCACTTGTAAGACGAAGAATGAGGGAGACATGATCGAGGTATATAAGTGGAAGATGGGTATTAATAAGGGGATATAAATAAGGTCTTGAGGATATCTCTCCAAGAGAGAACCCGCAATAATGGATTCAAATTGGATAAGTTTAGATTTAGAAAGGATATAGGAAAATATTGGTTTGGAAATAGGGTAGTTGATGAGTGGAACAGTCTGCCTAGTAGGGTCATTGAAGCTAGGACCTTGGGTAGTTTCAAATTTAGGTTGGATAAATTCATGAGTGAGAGGGGTTGGATTTGAGTGGGACTCGCACTTGAGTTAATAGAATCTTCAAAGCTTATTTCTTGGGTAGAATTGAAAATTAGGTTGGGCAATTATTCTGTTAGTGGGATGGATTGTGAAGGACCTGCCTAGTATGGGCCAACAGGCCTGCTGCAGTGTTCCTCCTTTCTTATGTTCTTATGTTCTTATGTTCTTATGACTGAAAATTGGGTATCGGTATCACCCAAAATTTTGATATCACCCCATGTCTAATGCGCATGTATATATAGTGAAGGATATGGCGTGAAGAGTCAGGTGAAGTATGTTGAAGCTGACTTCTTGGGTAGACCATTGACGAGCTGGACAAATGTATGGCTGAGAAATTGGATTACTGGCTAGAGAGAAGTGGGGAGAGTAGGAGCAAGACAGGTGAAGGATGAGGCACTGTACTCGATACACGATAATGGGGAGTGAGAGTCCTGAGGCAGGTGAAGGATGAAGAACTGTACTCGATACGCGATAATGGGGAGTGAGAGTCCTGAGGCAGGTGAGGGATGAAGCACTGTACTCGATACACGATAATGGGGAGTGAGAGTCCAGAGACAGGTGAGGGATGAAGCACTGTACTCGATACAGGATAATGGGGAGTGAGAGTCCTGAGGCAGGTGAGGATGAACATCGTCAGGGGAAGTGATCATACCACTGAAAATCATGTCATAATAACAAGGCTGGGATAATTCACATATAACACGCAATTTGTAGACGAAACTTTAAACCAGTGGTTCTGCAACTTTACACCAGTGGTTCTGCAACTTTACACCAGTGGTTCTGCAACTTTACACCAGTGGTTCTGCAACTTTACACCAGTGGTTCTGCAACTTTACACCAGTGGTTCTGCAACTTTACACCAGTGGTTCTGCAACTTTAACCAGTGGTTCTGCAACTTTACACAGTGGTTCTCAACTTACACCAGTGGTTCTGAAACTTTACACCAGTGGTTCTGCAACTTTACACCAGTGGTTCTGAAACTTTACACCAGTGGTTCTGCAACTTTACACTAGGGGTTCTGAAACTTTACACCAGTGGTTCTGAAACTTTACACCAGTGGTTCTGCAACTTTACACCAGTGGTTCTGCAACTTTACACCAGTGGTTCTGCAACTTTACACCAGTGGTTCTGCAACTTTACACCAGTGGTTCTGAAACTTTACACCAGTGGTTCTGCAACTTTACACCAGTGGTTCTGCAACTTTACACCAGTGGTTCTGCAACTTTACACCAGTGGTTCTGCAACTTTACACCAGTGGTTCTGCAACTTTACACCAGTGGTTCTGCAACTTTACACCAGTGGTTCTGAAACTTTACACCAGTGGTTCTGCAACTTTACACCAGTGGTTCTGCAACTTTACACCAGTGGTTCTGAAACTTTACACCAGTGGTTCTGCAACTTTACACCAGTGGTTCTGAAACTTTACACCAGTGGTTCTGAAACTTTACACCAGTGGTTCTGAAACTTTACACCAGTGGTTCTGAAACTTTACACCAGTGGTTCTGAAACTTTACACCAGTGGTTCTGAAACTTTACACCAGTGGTTCTGAAACTTTACACCAGTGGTTCTGCAACTTTACACCAGTGGTTCTGCAACTTTACACCAGTGGTTCTGAAACTTTACACCAGTGGTTCTGCAACTTTACACCAGTGGTTCTGAAACTTTACACCAGTGGTTCTGAAACTTTACACCAGTGGTTCTGAAACTTTTTTTTACCCCGCAACCTCTTAATGAACCAGTCTGACCCTGCGTCCCCCTCCCTCTTCCCCTACTATGTTTAATTACACTGATTATAGTAATTAAATGTAATGTGTATGAGAACTAAATGAAGGCATCTTCCGATTGACAGGTATTGACAGGTATTACACTTATCTAAGTTCTAATGGAAAGTATTGTACTACCTCTCCTATACCCTTTCGTTAATTATTACACTAAAACGAGAAAAAAAGATGCGTGATGCATTCCCAGTTATAATCGTTCACCCACAAATAGCCGTGCGGAGTGCAACGCAACTCTATGAATACTGAACGATATCACAAGCGTGTAATTTTGATGAGATGGGCAAAACTGAGTTTAAATACAGGTCTTGCTATATTAGATCATGTCTGGATAAGTGCTCAGTGATAATCGCTCTCCACATCAAGCTTGTCCAGATGTTGTGATTTATTTCCTCGCCACCGACGATAAAAATTCTTTCATTGATTAATTGTAATGATGGTATTTATTAGTGCTGTTCGTTGCTTTCATTGTTAATTTCATCCTGGTTTTTGTGTGGGTTGTATATAAAAAAAATTCTGGCTAGGAGCGCTGAGACACCCATGATGTCAAAGTACTCTGTTAATGTCTCAACTAGTATTACTTCAACCATTACTGCTACTACTTCTACTATTACTACTATTACACGCTACTACTATTACTGCTGCTGCTGCTGCTGCTGCTACTACTACTATTACTGCTACTATTATTACTATTTCTACTGCTCTTATTATTACTACTACTACTACATTTACTGTTTCAACTACTACTATTTGAAATCTACTATTTCAATACTGCTACTATTACTACTAGTATTAGTTTCAGCTACTACTAATACTATTACTCTTTCAACTACTACTGTTTTAACTACTACTATTACTGTTACAACTAATATTTCAACTACAGTTACTACTACTACTACTACTACTACTACTACTACTATTACTGTTTCGACTACTGCTTCAACTACTGTTTCAACTACTGTTTCAACTACTGCTTCAACTACTGCTTCAACTACTGCTTCAACTACTGCTTCAACTACTGCTTCAACCTTCAACTACTGCTTCAACTACTGCTTCAACTACTGCTTCAACTACTGCTTCAACTACTGCTTCAACTACCGTGCATGGCCGGAGCTTCAGCAGCAAAAACACCGATAAAATACTCCCTAATATGTCATTGTCGTGGATGAAGATTAACTGATCAATGAAAAAGTTACCAGCATCACCACGACTATGCTGCACTTTTATAAAGATTGATGGACTGAACACATCGACTTCAGGCTGAGGGACTGATTACCCTCGAAACCGTCTTCTTCATGTATACTCCAGGTATACCTCAAATTCCTCCTCATCTTCCACCTTTCTCTGTATTGGATTGTAGAAGCTACTGGTGGGCGAAACGTTTCCAGAATAAATGCACCCAAATCTTGCACAAGTGTCTCATTTATCAACTTGTCGGCTTTCGAAACTATTTATTTAAATTCTGTACTAGTTTCCAATTGTAAATATTGTTTTCTGCTTCCACGATGTCATTCCTTAAGAACTGTAACAGCAGCTAGGAGCACTGAGCCATGTCTAGGATGTCAACACACTGTAACAGCAGGTGTTGACATCAATGAGCCATGTCTAGGATGTCAACACACTGTAACAGCAGGTAGGAGCACTGAGCCATGTCTAGGATGTCAACACACTGTAACAGCAGGTAGGAGCACTGAGCCATGTCTAGGATGTCAACACACTGTAACAGCAGGTAGGAGCACTGAGCCATGTCTAGGATGTCAACACACTGTAACAGCAGCTAGGAGCACTGAGCCATGTCTAGGATGTCAACACACTGTAACAGCAGCTAGAAGCACTGAGCCATGTCTAGGATGTGAAAACACTGTAACAGCAGCTAGGAGCACTGAGCCATGTCTAGGATGTCAACACACTGTAACAGCAGCTAGGAGCACTGAGCCATGTCTTGGATGTCAACACACTGTAACAGCAGCTAGGAGCACTGAGTCATGTCTAGGATGTCAACACACTGTAACAGCAGCTAGAAGAACTGAGTCATGTCTAGGATGTCAACACACTGTAACAACAGCTAGGAGCACTGAGTCATGTCTAGGATGTCGACACACTGTAACAGCAGCTAGGAGCACTGAGTCATGTCTAGGATGTCGACACACTGTAACAGCAGCTAGGAGCACTGAGTCATGTCTAGGATGTCAACACACTGTAACAGCAGCTAGGAGCACTGAGTCATGTCTAGGATGTCGACACACTGTAACAGCAGCTAGGAGCACTGAGTCATGTCAAGGATGTCAACACACTGTAACAGCAGCTAGAAGCACTGAGCCATGTCTAGGATGTCAACACATTGTAACAGCAGCTAGAAGCACTGAGCCATGTCTAGGTTGTCAACACACTGTAGCAGCAGGTAGGAGCAGTGAGCCATGTCTAGGATGTCAACACACTGTAACAGCAGCTAGGAGCACTGAGCCATGTCTAGGATGTCAACACACTGTAACAGCAGGTAGGAGCACTGAGCCATGTCTAGGATGTCAACACACTGTAACAGCAGCTAGAAGCACTGAGCCATGTCTAGGATGTGAAAACACTGTAACAGCAGCTAGGAGCACTGAGCCATGTCTAGGATGTCAACACACTGTAACAGCAGCTAGGAGCACTGAGCCATGTCTTGGATGTCAACACACTGTAACAGCAGCTAGGAGCACTGAGTCATGTCTAGGATGTCAACACACTGTAACAGCAGCTAGAAGAACTGAGTCATGTCTAGGATGTCAACACACTGTAACAACAGCTAGGAGCACTGAGTCATGTCTAGGATGTCGACACACTGTAACAGCAGCTAGGAGCACTGAGTCATGTCTAGGATGTCAACACACTGTAACAGCAGCTAGGAGCACTGAGTCATGTCTAGGATGTCAACACACTGTAACAGCAGCTAGAAGAACTGAGCCATGTCTAGGATGTCGACACACTGTAACAGCAGCTAGACGAACTGAGTCATGTCTAGGATGTCAACACACTGTAACAGCAGCTAGAAGCACTGAGCCATGTCTAGGATGTCAACACACTGTAACAGCAGCTAGAAGCACTGAGTCATGTCTAGGATGTCAACACACTGTAAAAGCAGCTAGGAGCACTGAGCCATGTCTAGGATGTCGACACACTGTAACAGCAGCTAGGAGCACTGAATCATGTCTAGGATGTCAACACACTGTAACAGCAGCTAGAAGAACTGAGCCATGTCTAGGATGTCGACACACTGTAACAGCAGCTAAAAGAACTGAGTCATGTCTAGAATGTCAACACACTGTAACAGCAGCTAGGAGCACTGAGCCATGTCTAGGATGTCAACACACTGTAACAGCAGCTAGGAGAACTGAGCCATGTCTAGGATGTCGACACACTGTAACAGCAGCTAGGAGCACTGAGTCATGTCTAGGATGTCGACACACTGTAACAGCAGCTAGGAGCACTGAGTCATATTAAGGATGTCAACACACTGTAACAGCAGCTAGGAGCACTGAGTCATGTCTAGGATGTCGACACACTGTAACAGCAGCTAGGAGCACTGAGTCATGTCAAGGATGTCAACACACTGTAACAGCATCTAGAAGCACTGAGCCATGTCTAGGATGTCAACACATTGTAACAGCAGCTAGAAGCACTGAGCCATGTCTAGGTTGTCAACACACTGTAGTAGCAGGTAGGAGCCCTGAACCATGTCTAGGATGTCAACACACTGTAACAGCAGCTAGGAGCACTGGGCCATGTCTAGGATGTCGACACACTGTAACAGCAGCTAGGAGTACTGAGTCATGTCTAGGATGTCAACACACTGTAACAGCAGCTAGGAGCACTGAGTCATGTCTAGGATGTCAACACACTGTAACAGCAGCTAGAAGAACTGAGCCATGTCTAGGATGTCGACACATTGTAACAGCAGCTAGAAGAACTGAGTCATGTCTAGGATGTCAACACACTGTAACAGCAGCTAGAAGCACTGAGCCATGTCTAGGATGTCAACACACTGTAACAGCAGCTAGAAGCACTGAGTCATGTCTAGGATGTCAACACACTGTAAAAGCAGCTAGGAGCACTGAGCCATGTCTAGGATGTCGACACACTGTAACAGCAGCTAGGAGCACTGAGTCATGTCTAGGATGTCAACACACTGTAACAGCAGCTAAAAGAACTGAGTCATGTCTAGAATGTCAACACACTGTAACAGCAGCTAGGAGCACTGAGCCATGTCTAGGATGTCGACACACTGTAACAGCAGCTAGGAGCACTGAGTCATGTCTAGGATGTCAACACACTGTAACAACAGCTAGGAGCACTGAGCCATGTCTAGGATGTCAACACACTGTAACAGCAGCTAGGAGCACTGAGCCATGTCTAGGATGTCAACACATTGTAACAGCAGCTAGGAGCACTGAGCCATGTGTAGGATGTCAACATTCTGAATGACTGACTGGAGACAACTAGACTTTCTCCAGTATGAGTTTTAATGTATTGTGTTATTTCATGAATTATACGCCGAATTGTGGAGTTGGATATGGAAATCCTAGTACCTCTCACAATGCAAGCAATTCTGGTCAATATTTTTTTCCTGACTTCTCATACCACCCTGAAATCTCGCTCTTCCCTGAAATTCTGCGTTACCTGAAACCTTGCTTCTCCCTGAAACCTTTCGTCTCCCTAAAATCTTCTAGCGCCCTCCTCAAATCTTGCGTGCTCCTGAAATCTTACACCACCCGTCCCTACAATCTTGAGTTCCTTAAAGTCTTCTCTCGCACCCCTGAAATATTCTCGCACCATTCCCAACTTTCTTGACTCAGAAAAAAAGCATACGACACAACACGACATTACACCTCAGGTCCATTCTTGTGGCTTAAGAGACCCAGCTTCCATTTTTTCCCTCCCTTCCTAAAATATCACGCCCTTTCCTTGAGAGTTGATGTGTTGCTCTTTCTGTTTAAGCTTATCCTTCTTTTTATTATGTTGTACAATTATGTTTTTATGGCTACGATCACTTTGATCCAGACTGTCAAAATGCTCCATAAATATCTCTACTGTCCACAAAGAAGCTCTCCCTATTTCCAGAGTTACTAATTTAGAAAACGTATATTCGTCCTGGACCCCTATGTTTCATCTATACATGAATGGTAGACAGTGCCGACAAGACGAAGAATTAGACACATGTGCAACATCTGGGTATCTTTATTTGTAGACGCTTCACCATCCAGTGACTTTATCAATACAAAATAAGGACATAATGTGAAGAATGTAGAATTATATACAAAAGATGAGGAAATTAGTCCCTCAGCCTTGGAGTTGGTGAAGAGCACCGTAGTCCTGAAGACTGTATGATGTTGGCCCTCTCACCGCAGCTTTATGTGAGCCTTCTTCTACTAATCTTCCCAGGCGTTATATCAATGCTCTGAAGGGCCTTGCAAATGACCCAAATATTATCGTCACCACCGCCGACAAAGGTGTCGTCATACTCAACACCAGTGAATACAACACCAAAATGATGGACCTTATGAATGACCAGTCCACATACGAACCCATCAGCACACAACAGTGGGAGACACTCACAAAAGATTTCCTATACAAAACCAGACAAATACTGAAACGCACTAGTGAAGGGAAGAAACTTCTGTACTTGATACCCAGTAACCCTAAACCAGCACACATGTATGATTTACCCAAGACCCATAAACATAACATTCCTTTGAAGACTACAGTACAGACCTCTTCATTTAGAAATAAAAAAATGCCAATCTCTTTCCTAGGTTTGTGGAGCCAAGAAATCAGTTTTCCGATGAGAGCAGTGGCAAGGAAGGTCAATACTGTTAGCAAGTGTCGCTGTGGGGGCTGCCAATACAGTCCTAGACTCAATATTTCTGACAGGAATCAATGAGATGGTGCACTACTGGGGAAACACGCGCATTGTGAGCAAGACTCATGCGAGACCTGCGCTGCGTCAGTCGAGGACAGATGGAAAGAAATGGTTTAAAATACTGACACGATGGGTAAAGACACTAATGCAGTATAATGCGACCCATTATAAAAACGTATCGCCCACACAGTGGGCTTTATCAAGTATATACGCCCAACCTCTCTCCCCAGGTTGAAACGTTTCTGACTTGATAAAACCCACTGTGTGGCGAAACGATGTCAGCAAAACATCGCATTGTACAGCATTTGTGTCTTTATCCAGTCGAATACAGATATAAATTACAATCCAGCAGATAGTAGACAAGGTGGAGAGGAAGTTGAAGTAGTCAGTCCCTCAGCCTTAATGCAAGCTAATAACACATTACGAGACCGATTTAGCACCCACGATGAGGGACTGATTACCTCCGCGTCGTCTACAGTCCTTGAGGGGTTCAGCGTTTCTTTCTGAGTATGTTGGTATATGACTGCCGTGCAAGCCCCACCACAACTGGACCTCGGATGATTTAGAAGTTGAAGAAGTTGCTGGTGAAACTCGGAGTGCATTTCCTGAAGCGCTAAACTCACGGAGGTTATTCAGCTCAAGTCTTACGGTTAGGTGAAAGGGGCACAAGAGCAGCTGTTGAGAAAGTTTTTACGGCTGCATTTCTCTCTCCATGAGTCTTATAAAGCTTTGTAAAGCCTTTTTTTAAAACATTCTCAAGCTTTACCAAGCTTGTTTAAGCATTATCAAGTTTTAACGAGATCCATCCATGCGCTTGTTAAATCAAGGACGGGAGAAGCTAGGTTGAGGGACGTCAGAAGCTAGGTTGAGGGACGTTAGAAGCTAGGTTGAGGGACGTCAGAAACTAGGTTGAGGGACGTCAGAAGCTTGGTTGAGGGACGACAGAAGCTAGGTTGAGCGACGTCAGAAGCTAGGTTGAGGGACTTCAGAAGCTAGGTTGAGGGACGTCAGAAGCTAGGTTGAGGGACGTTAGAAGCTAAGTTGAGGGACGTCAGAAACTAGGTTGAGGGACGTCAGAAGCTAGGTTGAGGGACGTCAGAAGCTAGGTTGAGCGACGTCAGAAGCTAGGTTGAGGGACTTCAGAAGCTAGGTTGAGGGACCTCAGAAGCTAGGTTGAGGGACGTCAGAAGCTAGGTTGAGGGACCTCAGAAGCTAGGTTGAGGGACCTCAGAAGCTAGGTTGAGGGACCTCAGAAGCTAGGTTGAGGGACATCAGAAGCTAGGTTGACGGACGTCAGAAGCTAGGTTGAGGGACGGGAGAAGCTACGTTGAGGGACTGGAAAAGCTAGGTTGAGGGACGTCAGAAGCTAGGTTGAGGGACGTCAAAAGCTAGGTTGATGGACGTCAGAAGCTAGGTTGAAGGACGGAGAAGCTAGGTTGAGGAATGGGAGAAGCTAGGTTGAGGGACGTCAGAAGTTAGGTTGAGGGATGGAAGAAGCTAGGTTGAGGGACGTCGGAAGCCAGGTTGAGTGACGTCAGAAGCCAGGTTGAGTGACGTCAGAAGCTAGGTTAAGGAATATATATATATATATATATATATATATATATATTTTTTTTTTTTTTTTTTTTTTTTTTTCACATCGGCCGAATATATATATATATATTCTTCCTATCTCAACTTCTACAACATCTCTTCCTCTAACTTCTCCACTTTTTTATTCTCATTTTCCTAACACTGTCTCAGAACCAGCACATTCTTCTCTCTCTCATATATATATATATATATATATATATATATATATATATATATATATATATATATATATATATATATATATATATATATATATATATATATAGTATATATATATATATATATATATATATATATATATATATATATATATATATATATATATATAAGAGAGAGAGAGAGAGAGAGAGAGAGAATGTGGTTGGTTCTGAGACAGTGTTAGGAAAATGAGAATAAAAGAAGTGGAGAAGTTAGAGGAAGAGACGTTGTAGGTGGAGATAGGAAGAAAGGAGATCAAAGAGATCTGTGAGGTCATGAGTGCCAAACCTGGCATGAAATGAAGAGGAAGATCACAAGAATGCCTGAGACTCCTGCCTCTTACATTATCTAAAACAACAGATGACTAGGTCAGTGGTTGAGGACAGCGGAAGTTTGACCATTGTCTGGGACAATAGTACTTCGGTTGCCAGAGATCGAAGGTAACTCCGTGTGGGTCCTTAAGCACAAGGAATAGTGGAGGCTCGATCCTACGTTCTTTGAGGAGGAGACATTACCTTCAACTTTCCTGCAATAGCTTTTTCCTCCACCAGCCTCTTCGCCCACCAGCCTCTTCGTCCACCAGCCTCTTCCTCCACCAACATCTTCCTCCACCAGCCTCTTCCTCCACCAACCTCTTCCTCCACTAGTCTCTTCCTCCACCAGTCTCTTCCTCCACCAGCCTCTTCCTCCACCAACCTCTTCCTCCACAAGCCTCTTCCTCCTCCACCAGCCTCTTCCTCCACCAACCTCTTCCTCCACTATTCTCTTCCTCCACCAGTCTCTTCCTCCACCAGCCTCTTCCTCCACCAACCTCTTCCTCCACGAGTCTCTTCCTCCACCAGTCTCTTCATCCACCAGCCTCTTCCTCCACCAACCTCTTCCTCCACCAACCTCTTCCTCCACCAGCCTCTTCCTCCACCAACCTCTTCCTCCACCAGTCTCTTCCTCCACCAGTCTCTTCCTCCACCAGCCTCTTCCTCCACCAACCTTTTCCTCCACCAGTCTCTTCCTCCACCAGTCTCTTCCTCCACCAGCCTCTTCTTCCACTAGCTTCTTTTCTACCACATGGTTGGTTTTGAAAAGGTCCTGTCTTGTATAGGCCAGTAGGCCTACTGCAATGGTCCTCCATTCTTATGTTCTTATGTACTCTTTCATCTACTCCTGTTCCTTCTCTTGCATCTCTTATCCCTCTACTGCCCTTTCCTCCACTACCTCCTCCTTCAGTTCTTCCTCCATTACAACCTCCACAGCCTCCACCATCACACAGTACTTATCACGACGGTCTACAACGAAGAGCAATTCAAGATTTGTGGCCTCGCGTAATGATGGTACGTTGTATCGTTAAGACTTATGGGATTTAACGTGCGGCTCCTCCTATTAGGAAGTGTGGTTTTGTTCAACGTCTACCATGACGTGGTGTTGCTTTGTTCAATGTGTAGCAGGAGGTAGTGTGGCTTTGTTCAACGTCTAGAAGGAGTAGAGTGCCTTCGTTCAACCTCTAGCAGGAGGTTGTGTAGCTTTGTTCAACGTCTAGCAGGAGGCAGTATGCCTTCGTTCAACGTCTAGCAGGAGGCAATGTGCCTTCGTTCACCGTCTAGCAGGAGGTAGTGTGCCTTCGTTCAACGTCTAGCAGGAGGCAGTGTGCCTTCGTTCAACGTCTAGCAGGAGGCAGTGTGCCTTCGTTCAACGTCTAGCAGGAGGTAGTGTGCCTTCGTTCAACGTCTAGCAGGAGGTAGTGTGCCTTCGTTCAAGCGTCTAGCGGGAGGCAGTATGCCTTCGTTCAACGTCTAGCAGGAGGAAGTGTGCCTTCGTTCAACGTCTAGCAGGAGGTAGTGTGCCTTCGTTCAACGTCTAGCAGGAGGTAGTGTGCCTTCGTTCAACGTCTAGCAGGAGGCAGTGTGCCTTCGTTCAACGTCTAGCAGGAGGTAGTGTGCCTTCGTTCAACGTCTAGCAGGAGGTAGTGTGCCTTCGTTCAACGTCTAGCAGGAGGTGGTGTAGCTTTGTTCAACGTCTAACAGGGGTGCCTTGATTGATGACAAAGAAAAGAATCACTCCCCATAAGGTTATATTGGAGCAACATATCAGCTTTATGTATAACTGTATCTGTAACGTGTCTTCTAACTGTATCTGTAACGTGTCTTCTTTAGGGATGTAGATGAAGGGTTCAGAGAACCGACAAGTTGACAAAAGTAGTAGGCCAGTGGGATACACGTTATCAGAGTCAACTGTCGGTGACATTAAACAAGAGACAGGTGCGATGCGTTTGTTTACATCAGCAGAGACAATGAATGAGGTGAGAAAGGCTGGTCAGAAGTAAAGAAGAAAATTGCTGTAATTGAGGAGGAGGGAAGGAGAAGGGTATGGAAAAAGAGGAAGAAAGGAAAATGATGTGAAGGAGGAAGAAAGGAGAGTAGTGTGAAGGAGGAGGAGAGGAGAGTAGTGTGAAGGAGGAAGAAAGGAAAATTGTAACGTAAGAGGAAGAAAGAAGATAGCTAAAGGAAGAAGGAAGAAGTTGAATAATACAAAGAAGGGAAAGAGGATGAGGAGGAGCCGCAGAGGTGTAAGAAAAGTAATAATTGTGAAGGAAAGATAAAAGATGTTAAACTGAAGGAATAAGAAAGAAGATGAATTAACTAAAGGAAAGAGATAACTGTACAATAAGAAAGATTGTGCAAGAATGGTATACAATACCGACAATGTGAAATTAAGACACATGTTGCACATGTGTCTTAATTTCACAAGAAAGATTGTGATGAAGACTGGAGCAAGCAAGAGGAAACACTTCACTCCCTCTTATTCCCATTCAGTCACAAATATTTTCCAGATTTGTTTTTCTTATTTAAGGCCAAGACTATCGTGGCTATGTTGAAAATTATGGCACTGTGGTTACTATGTTCTTACCACGTGTCAGAAATGTCGGGTGACACAGCCAGTATCAGCTGTGATCTCGCTGTGTGTCAGTAATGTCTGGTATTCTCCTACCGTCCGCAGGTATCTTGAACCTGCGTCAGCCCTACTGTCCACCGTCTTGCTCTAGTTTAGAGTTTGACTTAATCTCTCGAGAAAAGTTGAGCTCTATCTAATGAGTTGGATGGTTGAGAGGAAAGGCGGTTCCATTATTGCTGAGTGCCATGGCGGCACTCTACCCATGGAGGTGGAAGCCTAGTTCTGGCTATTAGAGCCCTGTTGGGGTGGGGGGTATGGCATACAAAGAGTATGTTACACTTTATTCGGCGAATGCACACACTCCCATATAGGCTGCCTCCCAACCAGCGAACCAGGTGCTAAGGGTTTAACGGTGAGGGAACCCATCATTAAATCAGTACCTTGGTTCATTAACCAATCACAGGCCGGCCTGCCAAGTGTTGACGGGATGTGGTATCATTCGTGGTCTGCATTTGCCAGACTCGTATAGCAGCTGGTAGAGTACGGTGCTCTCTCTCAGGCTTCTGTCTTTCCCTTTATCACCGTGTGGAACACTTATATTCAACTCCTGTACATGCATATATATATATATATATATATATATATATATATATATATATATATATATATATATATATATATATATATATATATATATATATATATATATATATATATGTCGTGCGATTAGGTAAAACTGGTCAATTAGCAAGAACTCATCTAAAATTAAGTCCTTTCTAAAATTTTCTCTTATACGTTTAAAGATATATTTTTTCATTTATGTTAATGTAAGAATATATAATTTTGTACCAAGAGAAACTTTGAAAACCTACCTAACCTTATTACAACAAGCGCATTTTAATTTAGCCTAACCCAACTAAATATATTTTAGATACGTTAACATTAATTTAATAATAAACAAACACAATGAAATATATTTTTTCGTTATGTTCAGAATGATCTTGGCGAAATTATTGCATACACAAATTTTCACTTGTCTTATATGGCAAGGTGAGCATTGCTATTTAAGCTAAAATCCAAGTTTTACCTAATCGGCACGACATATATATATATATATATATATATATATATATATATATATATATATATATATATATATATATATATATATATATATATATATATATATATATATATATATTTTTTATTTTATTAACACATCGGCCGATTCCCACCAAGGCAGGGTGGCCCGAAAAAGAAAAACTTTCATCATCATTCACTCCATCACTGTCTTGCCAGAAGGGTGCTTTACACTACAGTTATAAAACTGCAACATTTACACCCCTCCTTCAGAGTGCCGGCACTGTACTTCCCATCTCCAGAACTCAAGTCCGGCCTGCCGGTTTCCTGAATCCCTTCATAAATGTTACTTTGCTCACACTCCAACAGCACGTCAAGTATTAAAACCATATGCCTCCATTCACTCCTATCAAATACGCTCACACATGCTTGCTGAAAATCCAAGCCCCTCGCACACAAAACTTCCTTTACCCCCTCCCTCCAACCTTTCCTAGGCCGACCCCTACCCCGCCTTCCCTCCACTACAGATTTATACACTCTCGAAGTCACTCTGTCTCGTTCCATTCTCTCTACATGTCCAAACCACCTCAACAACCCCTCCTCAGCTCTCTGGACAATCGTTTTGGTAATCCCGCACCTCCTCCTAATTTCCAAACTCCGAATTCTCTGCATTATATTCACACCACATTGACCTCAGACATGACATCTCCACTGCCTCCAGCCTTCTCCTCGTTGCAACATTCATCACCCATGCTTCACACCCATATAAGAGCGTTGGTATAACTATACTCTCATACATTCCCTCTTTACTTCCATGGACAAGGTTCTTTGTCTCTACAGACTCCAAGTGCTCCACTCACCCTTTTCCCTCATCAATTCTATGATTCACCTCATCCTTCATAGACCCATCCGCCGACATGTCCACTCCCAAATATCTGAATACATTCACCTCCTCCATACTCTCTCCCTCCAATCTGATATCCAATCTTTCGTCACCTATTCTTTTTGTTATCCTCATCACCTTACTCTTTCCTATATTCACTTTCAATTTTCTTCTTTTACACACCCTACCAAATTCATCCACCAACCTCTGCAGCTTCTCTTCAGAATCTCCCAAAAGCACAGTGTCATCAGCAAAAAGCAACTGTGACAACTCCCACTTTGTATTTGCTTATTTATCTTTTAGCCCAACACCTCTTGCCAAGACCCTCGCATTCACTTCTCTTACAACCCCATCTATAAATATATTGAACAACCACGGTGACATCACACATCCTTGTCTAAGGCCCACTTTTACTGGGAAATAGTCCCTTCCCTCCTACACACTCTAACCTGAGCCTCACTATCCTCATAAAACTCTTCACTGCTTTCAGTAACCTTCCTCCTATTCCATACACCTGCAACATCTGCCACATTGCCCCCTATCTACCCTATCATACGCCTTTTCCAAATCCATAAATGCCACAAAAACCTCTTTACCCTTATCCAAATACTGTTCACCTATATGTTTCACTGTAAACACTTGGTCTACACACCCCTACCTTTCCTAAAGCCCCCTTGTTCATCTGCTATCCTGCTTTCTGTTTTACTCTTAATTCTTTCAATAATAACTCTACCATACACTTTACTAGGTACACTCAACAGACTTATTCCCTATAATTTTTGCACTCTCTTTTGTCCCCTTTGCCTTTATACAAAGGAACAATACACGCTCTCTGCCAATCCCTAGGTACCTTACCCTCTTCCATACATTTATTAAATAATAGCACCAACCACTCCAAAATTATATCCCCACCTGCTTTTAACATTTCTATCTTTATCCCATCAATCCCAGCTGCCTTACCCCCTTTCATTCTACCCACTGCCTCACGAACTTCCCTACACCCACAACTGGCTCTTCCACACTCCTACAAGATGTTATTCCTCCTTGCCCTACACACGAAATCACAGCTTCCCTGTCTTCATCAACATTTAACAACTCCTCAAAATATTCTCTCCATCTTCCCGATACCTCTAACTCTCCATTTAATAACTCTCCTCTCCTATTTTTAACTGTCAAATCCATTTGTTCTCTAGGCTTCCTCAACTTATTAATCTCATTCCAAAACTTTTTCTTATTTTCAACAAAATTTGCTGATAACATCTCACCCACTCTCTCATCTGCTCTCTTTTACATTGCTTCACCACTCTTTTAACCTCTCTTTTTCTCTCCATATACTCTTCCCTCCTTGCATCACTTCTACTTTGTAAAAACCTCTCATATGCTAACTTTTTCTCCCTTACTACTCTCTTTACATCATCATTCCACCAATCGCTCCTCTTCCCTCCGCACCCACTCGCCTGTAACCACAAACTTCTGCTGAACACTCTAACACTACATTTTTAAATCTACCCCATACATTTTCGACCCCATTGCCTACACTCTCACTAGCCCATCTATCCTCCAATAGTTGTTTATATCTTACCCTAACTGCCTCCTCTTTTAGTTTATAAACCTTCACCTCTCTTTTACTTACTGATTCTATTTTCCTTGTATCCCATCTACCTTTTACTCCCACTGTAGCTATAACTAAAAAGTGATCTGATATATCTGTAGCCCCTCTATAAACATGTACATCCTGAAGTCTACTCAACAGTCTTTTATCTATCAATACATAGTCCAACAAACTACTGTCATTACGCCCTACATCATATCTTGTATACTTATTTATCCTCTTTTTCTTAAAAATATGTATTACCTATAACTAAACCCCTTTCTATACAAAGTTCAATCAAAGGGCTCCCATTATCATTTACACCTGGCACCCCAAACTTACCTACTACACCCTCTCTGCATGTTTCTCCCACTTTAGCATTTAGGTCCCCTACCACAATTACTCTCTCATTTGGTTCAAAAGTTCCTATACATTCGCTTAACATCTCCCAAAATCTCTCTCTCTCCTCTACACTCCTCTCTTCTCCAGGTGCATACACGCTTATTATGACCCACTTTTCGCATCCGACCCTTATTTTAATCCACATAATCCTTGAATTTACACATTTATATTCCCTCTTTTCCTTCCATAACTGATCCTTCAACATTATTGCTACCCCTTCCTTAGCTCTAACTCTCTCAGATACTCCTGACTTAATCCCATTTATTTCTCCCCACTGAAACTCGCCTACCCCCTTCAGCTTTGTTTCGCTTAGGGCCAGGACATCCAACTTCTTTTCATTCATAACATCGGCAATCATCTCTTTCTTATCATCCGCACTACATCCACGCACATTCAGACAACCCAATTTTATAAAGTTTTTCTTCTTCTCGTTTTTAGTAGATTTGTACAGGAGAAGGGGTTACTAGCCCATTGCTCCCGGCATCTTAGTCGCCTCATACGACACGCATGGCTTACGGAGGAAAGATTCTTTTCCACTTCCCCATGGACAATAGAGAAAATAAAAGGAACAAGAGCTATTAAAAAAGAAGAAAAACCTAGATGTGTGTATGTATATATAGCATGTGTATGCCAGTGTAGTGTGACCTAAAGTGTAAGTAGAAGTAGCTAGATATACCTGTTATCCAGCGTGTTTATGAGACAGAAAAAGAGACCAGCAATCCTACCATCATATAAAACAGTTTCAGGTTTCTGTTTCACAGTCACCTGGCAGGACGGTAGTACCTATCTGGGTGGTTGCTGTCTACCAACCTCTACCTCAATATATATATATATATATATATATATATATATATATATATATATATATATATATATATATATATATATATATATATATATATATATATATATATAATCATGTTTCATTAAAAGCAGTTTTGAAAATAATATGAATATTTCTTTTGGTTTATATAAATTGGATTCATTTATAATTAATAAAATTTGGGAAGAATTTAATGATAAATTGGACTAATCTTAATTCTTGGGAAGAGTTTCAGGTCCTTTCTTATGTTCCTCTTCACAGAGTCGTGCGTTGTTACGCTACTGTGAGGTGTAGTCTTTGTTAGTGTGATGTGACTGTGAGGTGTATTCTGCCCTTTATAAGCCTTCATGTCATGTTTCCTTTTATAGTTCCTTGATAATGTGAGTAGTCACGAAACCACTTGGAATTCTTCTATTTTTCATAGTGGTTGTCTTGCATATTTTGATATCACCTGTTTACTGTGATCTTTTGCATATATATATATATATATATATATATATATATATATATATATATATATATATATATATATATATATATATATATATATATATATATATATATATATATATATATAAAATTGGTGAAGAAACTGCAAGTTACTGCTGAGTTTGTTTTGCTCCAACCCCTCACGACCAGGTCACAAGCCAACATTACCTGTGTTCGTAATATCTGGTGACACAGCCAGTATCAGCTGTGGCCTCGCTGTGTGTCAGTAATGTCTGGTGACAGCCAGTATCAGTTAATACTGGCTGTGGTATTGCTTTGTCAATAATGTCTGGTGACACAAACAGGTAATTGTTACTGGCAGAAAATACTAAGTAAGATTTTAATCTTTATATTTCCCACCTTCAGGTCCATTTCTGCCGATAATAGAGTAAATTAAGCTATGTTAGTTTACTTTTAGGTGTTTTCTCAATTGTACGACATAAAATTAACTCTCTGGCCAAACTCAGTATGGGACATCTTAATTTATATTTTATGGACAAAATACGCCGAGAAGTAACATTTAGTTATTGCTTCATCTTCCGGAGGGAGGTATAATTTTAATGTATATTTGGAGCAGGTTATATTATGGGTTATTATGTAAACATTATCTTGCCTCCACTACCCAGGAACTTCGCCAATCTCAAACAGGAAAAAATGTCCCTTTAACCCCTCTAAACTTTTCCAGAAATCAGTAGATACTAAATAACCTCACAGGCAGCTGCTGCTGGGAATCGTGTCATGTCTCATAAGAACATAAGAACATAAGAAAGGAGGAACACTGCAGCAGGCCTGTTGGCCCATACTAGGCAGGTCCTTCACAATCCATCCCACTAACAGAATAATTGCCCAACCTAATTTTCAATTCTACCCAAGATTAGTGATTAGTGGACAGAGGATCGAGCCTCTCCCGCACCCTGCGCTGAATGACTCACAAATTTAAAGCTTCACGTAAATATATTATAATATTGTGAGGTATATGACACCGTTGGGCGAGCGCGACGTAATCTGCAATTCACATCGTTTGATCACAAATGGACATTTTCTGTCACATCAGTTGTATTAATAACGCCGACAATGCTGGGAATATTTATAACCAGGATTGGTTAGGTTTCCTTCAAAGGAAAACTGGTGACTTATCTGTTTCAGTATATCTCCGTTAAAGGAATCCACCAGCCTGTGTTGTGTTACGGTCGATCTAACAGCAAATTTAGTGCAACGTGAAGTGCAGGCCCTTGACAAAAGACTCGAGAAATTTGCATTGGACATAAATCTTGCAACAGTGGCGTCCTGTCTTGTATCTGGCGAGGGAAATGTGCATGTATATACAGTGTGCAGCCTTAATATTCTCCAGACGGAGACGAGGACGTTCAAGGCGCCCGAGTTTATAAGATTTTTATGTTAGATGTGCGTACGCTCACGCCACTGCAATAAAACTCAAACGTACGCACACACCTGTACAGGTTACAAATATTGCTAGCGATTTCAACCACTAACAAATGCAATGTAAAGAAAAGAGTTTACCTTGAGAGATTAACTATTCACAATTAAATATTATAAGAGATCGAGGAGTAAGCATCACAGTAAACCTATCACTTGAAGCACACACAAACTATGTGACGACAGTGGCGTGGGCCAGACTTGCAAATAACTAGAACTGTATGGTGATACTGACAGTATGTTAATTCACATGCACAGTTCTAGACATTTATTGAGGAATGTTTGTGTCTATCTTCCACACACACAATATATATATTATATATATATATATAGTTGTGTGTGTGTGTTGTGTGTGTGTGTGTGTGTGTGTGTGTACTCACCTAGTTGTGTTGGATGGGTCGAGTCATAGCTCCTGTTCCCGCCTCTTCACTGGCCTCTACTGGGTCACTCTCCATGCGTCATGAGCTTTATCATATCTCTTCTTAAAGCTATGAATGGATCCTGCCTCCACTACATCACTTCCCACTTCCTGACCACTCTGTGACTGAAGAAATACTTCTTAATATCCCTGTGATTCATCTGAGTCTTCAACTTCCAACTGTGTCCCCTTGTTGCTGTGTCCCATCTCTGGAACATTCTGTCTCTCTCCACCTTGTCAATTCATCTCAGTATTTTATATGTCGTTATCATGTCCCCCCTATCTCTCCTGTCCTCACAGGTCGATTTCCCTTAACCTCTCCTCGTAGGGCATACCCTTTAGCTCCGGGACTAGTCTTGTTGCAAACCTTTGCACTTTCTCTAGCTTCTTTACGTGCTTGGCTAGGTGTGGGTTCCAAACTGGTACTGCATACTCCAATATGGGCCTAACGTACACAGTGTACAGGGTCCTGAACGATTCCTTATTAAGATGTCGGAATGCTGTTCTTAGGTTTGCTAGGCGCCCTTATGCTGCAGCAGTTATTTGGTTGATGTGCGCCTCAGGAGATGTGCCTGGTGTTATACTCACCCCAAGATCTTTTTCCTTGATTGAGGTTTGTAGTTTCTGGCCTCCTAGACTGCACTTCGTCTGCGGTCTTATTTACTCTTCCCAATCATCATGACTTTACACTTGGTGGGGTTGAATTCCATGAGCCAATTGCTAGACCAGGCTTGCAGCTTGTCCAGATCCCTTCGTTGTTCTGCCTGGTCCTCGTCCGATTGAATTCTTCTCATCAACTTCACATCATCTGCAAACAGGGACACTTCGGAGTCTATTCCTTCCGTCATGTTCACAAATACCGGAAACAGAACCGGTCCTGGGACTGACCCCTGTGGAACCCCACTCGTCACAGGCGCCCACTCTGACACCTCGCCACTTACCATGACTCGCTGCTGTCTTCCTGACAGGTATTTCCTGATCCATTGGAGTGCCTTCCTTGTTATCCCTGCTGTCCTCAGCGCAATCCTGTGAACTGCAACATCTACAGTCCAAATGCACTACACCTCTCTCTTGTTCTGTGCCCTCAGAACTCCAGTGTTGTACAAGATTCGTCCCTGAAACGTGTCCGTCGTTGTAGTCATTCTTGTGTCCAACTCTCTGATAACTCATGACTTGATACTACATGTCATGACCGGTCTTGTTTAGCTCTCTCTCTTGTGTTACTGCTGCCGCCCTGTGATAGAACTCCAGTAGGATTTGTGACACAGGATTTCCCCATCCCTGAAACCGTGTTGTCCTGTTCCGTTGATGAGCTCATTCCTTTCTAGGTGTTCCACCACTCTTCTCCTGATAATCTTCTCCATGACTTTGCATATTATACATGTCAGTGACACTGGTCTATAGTTTAGTGCATGCTGCCTCCACTACATCGCTTCCTAAACTATTCCACTTCCCGACCACTCTGTGACTGAAGAAATACTTCCTAACATCTCTGTGATTCATCTGAGTCTTCAACTTCCAACTGTGTCCCCTTGTTGCTGTGTCCCATCTCTGGAACATTCTGTCTTTGTCCACCTTGTCAATTCCTCTCAGTATCTTATATGTCGTTATCATGTCTCCCCTATCTCTCCTGTCCTCCAGTGTCGTCAAGTCGATTTCCCTTAACCTCTCCTCGTAGGACATACCCCTTAGCTCCGGGACTAGTCTTGTGTGTGTGTGTGTGTGTGTGTGTGTGTGTGTGTGAGTGTCAGTGTGAGTCCACCTCTCAAGTGAATTATGAGGGGCCATTGGCTCAGAGAAATAAATTAAAATGGCTTCGAGGAAAGAATTTTGAGATTTCTCCTGAAAGCCACTTGAGTATTTTTTCTACCACCGCATATTTATTTTTTCACTGGCACCGAGTATTCGAGGCTCAAGTCAAATATGTATACGCAATGCTCTGAGCATTATTTTAAGATTCCTAAGCTCCTTGCTCAGATTTGCAATTCTGGGGATCTCCGCTGGCTATAGTCAGCTATCTGCGTTCATGGAAGCAGCTTCTGCATTTATGGAGACGCGTTTTGCATTCAGAGAGCCTCCTGCTGCATTCATAGAGCTAATTTCTTTATTTGTAGAGCCAACCTCTGCATTCATAAATCCTCGCTGACAACCCCAGTGCTCTACGACGGTGGATGGTTGTTGGACCATAACTTGCCAGTGCAATAGAATTTGATGGTGGTGCCAATACTTGGGAAGGCAGCCAGACACACATCATCATGATTAGTGAAGTCCTCCTTCACTAACGATGTTAGCTTCCTTGTCCACGTGATGGAAGAACTAGGTATCCCCATTTGAGGCTGAGAGTAGGGATTATGTTTACCTAGACAAAACAGATAGCCGGAATGCTATTCCTTCCTCAGTTGAGTCGCTGAAGTATGTGAAGGCGGCAGACTAAACGAAATTTCAGGCTTCCTCTGAAGAATGTCTTGAAGAAATAACTAAGTTCATTGGCGATGTTGTTCATCGAAATGAAAGTCCTTTTCAGTGTTTCCTCTCAAAGAAATAACCAACTAGACGAAAAGAGTAGTTGGATTCTCTGAAGAGCTTTTTCACATTTCTATACTTGCTGTCAGACAAGGAATCGTAGCCTTGAATATTCCATTCATCATGAGGATTAGACTTGTTCTCCCGTATTCTCTGGTGGAGGAAACCTCCTACTGGGTACAAAATAGATATCATGAAATTCTTGGAAGAGATGTCAGAATATAAAGCGGAGGATTCTGTCACAACTAGCATAGTTACTGGTCTAGCAGTTACTATCCAGATGCTGAAACCAGCCACTGCCAAGAACTCTGTGAGTAAACACATGAAATATTCATCTCAAACTTGTGTAGAATACTCGCAACTGCATCACGTTGTAAAGGAGTGCAGAGTCCTGTAGCAGCTGCCATTCCAAGCAACTGGCAGAGCTTTCTTAGAGAGGAAAGCAAGAGGGGTTCAGTGGTGCATGTGTAAAAACGCAGGACTTAAATGTACCGCTGTGTGTCTGTGAAGGGAAGTACTCACACAATCCAAATGTGTTTAGAAAAGGCTAACATGGTGACACATGATTTGATAAATGTTTTCTCGACTGTGACTAATTCCGTAATTTTGGTTGACTGTAATTTATTCTTGAATAATTCTGGTACCTTTGCTTCCAAAATTATTTTGAAGATATATTCAACATACAATCATCATTACACAACACAAAAATAACCCTCATATAGAAGAGAGGAGCTTACGACGACGTTTCGGTCTTGGACTATTTACAAAGTCATTGTATGCGGGTTATTTGAGTATTGTTCCAGTCACGGTACTGAGCCTTTTTTTTTTTTTTGGTATTTACAATCATCATTTTTTCTTCACAAGAATCCAACTTAGCCATATTGAATTTTGTTCACTGGTTACTTCCGACGTAATCACTAAGCCTAATGAGGCCCTTATCCTAACGTGTTAACCAGTTTGTTTATGCTTACCGCATAGAACTCCCTCGGCCGATTACGTAGCCATCGGACAGCAGCTGTCATCATATCTGTTTGGAAACGGTGTCCTCCCACGAATTTCTTCAGAGGTCCGAACAGATGGAAATATTTTAGAGCGATATCGGGGTTGTAATTGCATTTTTGACAGGTAAAAAAAAGGGCGTAAAAACTGTACGTTCTACCCTTGTAGATACCGTTAACAATATCATAGTAGATACTTAACCACCTAACAATCTCGATCATCAAAATACAATGAGAGTCAAAGAGTCTGGCGGTCGCAGGTTGAACTGACCCACTCTGTACTACGGATGTTGACACTGTTCTCTTAATTGTTCCTTTCGTGTGCAGATGTAACAAAGTTTCGTTCTGAGAACACCTTTACCAAGTCATAAGTTGATAAAGCTGAACACTCATCGATTTGCCTCACGAGTTAGAGTTCAGGCAGCTCTTGTCAGACGGGTATTGGACCCCCCCCCTCTAGTCTTTGTGCTAAACCCCTATGGTTTAGCACTCCCCATTAATAATTAAAAATACAAACAGCAAAACAGTCCCAATTAATACTTGTTCTAGGAGTTGTTATTTTTTCTTCACTCTTATTTACCGTTCACTGCGTTTAGTCTCCGTATCTCTCACTCTAATAAATTAAGAGTGTGCTGGGACTTTAGCCTCGTGTATATTCCATGTATATCTCTATCTCGTATATTTCTATCGCGTATATCTCTAGACTAAAGACACTTATGCATAAGTACGAAAAGGACAGACAGTTATATATATATATATATATATATATATATATATATATATATATATATATATATATATATATATATATCCCTACCACCCCATCTTTTCATTCTTTTTTTTTTACCAATAGGTATATTTTATTACATAATATGGTACAAAGATTAACTGCAGAACTACTGGGACAACATTTCGCCTGTGTAGAAACGTTGTGTCAATAAAAACTTCTTTTGCAGTTTGTGTTTTTCTCTCTTCTAGTCGGCAATAAGCAATTTCATCCAAGGTAAAGGCAAGCCATTTGACCTACAGCCGCAGGCTTGCCTAGCAGGCTTGAACTCCAGTGATAAGCCGCAATGATCTTCTCTTTGAAGGCTGTGTAGTCAATAGTCAGCCCTGTAGTGGCTTTCCTTTACAGACTTTGAAGCCATAGTGGTCGTGGTCTTTCTAGTTACTAACATACATTTTCTAAGGACTGTCGTGTGTCATCTGTACCCGTCCATAATTTTACAGAATTAGCAATTTAGATTGGCCGTAAATTGTACTTGTTGTAGAGGACTGAAAGTAAATTGTGGATCCGATCAATATTAATAGTAAAAACATAAGACACAGAGAATAAACACAACACACGGGGCGCACGCATGAGCTTGCTCTAGCTTGCAACAGATTCGGTATTTTAGTTTGTATTTATGCTGCTGCAAAACCCTCCCCAGGCGCTGTAGACGAGTGAATTTCATATCGTGTTGCAGGAACACTTTACTCAAGTCTCAGTTTTATCCATGAGAACAACCAGTGAATACTTACGCTTAATTTCCTGAGCCAGCTGCCCCTGTCCTCTTACTCTACTGGATTACTTCAAGCCAACAAGACTCTCTAGGGATAAGAGGGACTGTAGGAAAACCTATAGAAACAATAAATGGACAGGGCAGCAAGGTGAGGCAGGGCAGCAAGGTGAGGCAGGGCAGTGGGGTAGGGCAGCAAGGTGAGGCAGGGCAGCAAGGTGAGGCTGGGCAGTGGTCAGAGCAGCAAGGTGAGGCAGGGCAGTGGGTCAGAGTAGCAAGGTGAGGCAGGGCAGTGGCAGGGCAGCAAGGTGAGGCTGGGCAGTGGGTCAGAGCAGCAAGGTGAGGCAGGGCAGTGGGGTAGGGCAGCAAGGTGAGGCAGGGCAGCAAGGTGAGGCTGGGCAGTGGTCAGAGCAGCAAGGTGAGGCAGGGCAGTGGGTCAGAGTAGCAATGTGAGGCAGGGCAGTGGGGTAGGGCAGCAAGGTGAGGCAGGGCAGCAAGGTGAGGCTGGGCAGTGGGTCAGAGCAGCAAGGTGAGGCAGGGCAGTGGGTCAGAGTAGCAAGGTGAGGCAGGGCAGTGGGGTAGGGCAGCAAGGTGAGGCTGGGCAGTGGGTCAGAGTAGCAAGGTGAGGCAGGGCAGTGGGTAGGGCAGCAAGGTGAGGCAGGGCAGCAAGGTGAGGCTGGGCAGTGGGTCAGAGCAGCAAGGTGAGGCAGGGCAGTGGGTCAGAGTAGCAATGTGAGGCAGGGCAGTGGGGTAGGGCAGCAAGGTGAGGCAGGGCAGTGGGGTAGGGCAGCAAGGTGAGGCAGGGCAGTGGGGTAGGGCAGCAAGGTGAGGCTGGGCAGTGGGGTAGGGCAGCAAGGTGAGGCAGGGCAGTGGGGTAGGGCAGCAAGGTGAGGCTGGGCAGTGGGGTAGGGCAGCAAGGTGAGGCTGGGCAGTGGGGTAGGGCTACTGCTCGTGCTGCTGCTGTTGTTGCTGCTACTGCTGCTGCTGCTGGTGCAGGGTGCTGCTGCTGCTGCTGCTGGTGCAGGGTGCTGCTGCTGCTTCTGTTACTGCTGCTACTGCTGCTGCTGTTGCTGCTGTTGCTGTTGCTGCTCCTATTACTGCTGCTACTGCTGCTGCTGCTGCTGTTGCTGCTGCAGCTACTGCTGGTGCTGCTGCTGTTGTTGCTGCTGCTGATGCTGCTGCTACTGCTGCTGCTGCTGGTGCAGGGTGCTGCTGCTGCTTCTGTTACTGCTGCTACTGCTGCTGCTGTTGCTGCTGTTGCTGTTGCTGCTCCTATTACTGCTGCTACTGCTGCTGCTGCTGTTGCTGCTGCAGCTACTGCTGGTGCTGCTGCTGTTGTTGCTGCTGCTGATGCTGCTGCTACTGCTGCTGCTGCTGGTGCAGGGTGCTGCTGCTGCTTCTGTTACTGCTGCTACTGCTGCTGCTGTTGCTGCTGTTGCTGTTGCTGCTCCTTTACTGCTGCACTGCTTGCTGCTGCTTGTGTTGCTTGCTCGCTGCTGCTCTCGCTGTTGTGCTGCTGCTGTTGTTGTCTGCGTGCTGTGCTGTCTGTTCTGCTCTGCTGCTGTTGCTGTTGCTGTTGCTGCTACTGTTACTCGCTGCGTATGCTGCTGCTGTTGCCTGCTGTTGTGCTGTTGCTGTTGCTGTTGCTGCTGCACTGCTGTTACTGCTGCTACTGCTTGCTGCCCTGTTGCTGCTGCTACTGTTGTTGCTCCTGTTACTGCTGTTGCTGTTGCTGCTGTTGCTGTTGCTGCTCCTGTTACTGCTGCTACTGCTGTTGCTGCTGTTGCTGCTGCTGCTGTTGCTGCTCCTTTTACTGCTGCTACTGCTGTTGTGTGGCTGTTGCTGCTCCTGTTACTGCCTTGCTCCTGCTGTTGCTGCTGTTGCTGCTGCTTGCTGTTGCTGCCTCTGTTGCTGCTGCTACTGCTGTTGCTGCTGTTGCTGTTGTTCTGCCACTGTTGCTGCTGCTACTGCTTTCTGCTGTTGCTGTTGTTTGCTGTGATGCTGCTGCTGCTGTTGCTGTTGCTGCTGCTCACTGCTGTTGTCTGTTACTGCTACTCTGCTGCTGCTGCTGTTGCTGCTCGTTTCTGCATGCTTGCTGCTGCTGCTTGTGTTCTCGTACTGCTGCCTGTTTTGTCTGATTGCTGCTGCTGTACTGCTTGCTGTTGTGCTACTGCTGCTCTGTTGCTGCTGCCTGCTGCTGTTGTCTGATTGCTGCTGCTGTGCTGCTGCTTGTTGCTGCTGCTGCTGCTACTGCTCTGTTGCTGCTGCTCCTGTTGCTGCTGCTACTGCTGCTTCTGTTGCTGCTGCTGCTACTGCTGTTGCTGCTCCTGTTATTGCTGCTGCTACTGTTGCTGATGCTTTTGTTGATGCTGCTGCTACTGCTGTTGTTGCTGCTGCTGCGCTGCTGCTGTCTGTGCTGCTGCCTGTTCTGCTGCTACTGCTGCTTCTGTTGCTGCTGCTGCTACGCTGTTGCTGCCCTGTTATTGCTGCTGCTACTGTGCTTGCTTTTGCTGCTGCTGCTACGCTGTTGTGCTGCTGTTGCTGCTGCTGCTCCTGTTGTTGCTGCTGCTACTGCTGCTGCTGGTGCTGCTGCTGCTTCTGTTGCTACTGCTGTTGCTGCTCCTGTTGTTGCTGCTGCTACTACTGCTGCTGCTTTTGCTGCTGCTGCTACTATTGCTGCTGCTGCTGCTGCTGCTGCTTTTGTTGATGCTGCTGCTGCTACTGCTGTTGCTGCTGTTGTTGTTGTTGCTGCTGCTGTTACTGCTGGTGCTGCTGCTCTTGTTGCTGCTGCTGCTGCTACTGCAGTTGCTGCTGCTGTTGCTGCTGCTGCTGCTGTTGTTGATGCTGCTGCTACTGCTGTTGCTGCTGCTGCTGTTTCTGCTGCTCCTGTTGTTGCTGTTGCTACCGCTGCTTGGACTGCTGTTGCTTCTGTTGCTACTGCTGCTGTTGCTGCTCCTGTTGTTGCTGCTGCTGCTGCTACTGCTGTTGCTGCTGCTACTGTTGTTGCTGCTGCTGCTGCTGCTGCTACTACTGCTGTTGTTGCTGCTGTTGTTGCTGCTGCTGTTGTTGCTGATACTGCTGCTGCTGCTGTTGTTGCTGCTGCTGTTGCTTCTGCTGCTATTGCTGTTGCTGCTTCTGCTGCTGCTGTTGCTGTTGCTGCTATATCTCGTGGACGTCCACAACTCCGTCTACTCATATTACAAGCTTCGCCAAATGGAAATAAGTCACTTGTCTGACTTTTTTTGGATTATCCTAGGTAATCTACACATATGCTGCTATGTATGATAATCTATGTAACTGCATTTGTGTGTACCTGTGTCTGAATAAAAACTTACTTACTCAGACTCTAGTGTATACTTTAGACTGTGACACATTTTGCCACAGCATTTCATGTTCCACAGAAAATCCAAGAGTGGCTGGCTCGTCTGCATCTTAGGCACAAGGCGCTGGACTTCTCGTGGTGCCTGGGATATGTTGGGAACACAGGTAATGAATGGGCGGATGTTGAGGCAATTGAACAGATGTCTTAGTAATACTGTGGGTCGAGAAGAGTCGCGTGTAATGATTAAGTGGCCGTCCCACCGCGCACAACAGACGAGAATGCAAGCTATACAGAATTTGGTTGGATATGGGTGTATGGCCCTCTTTTTCCATAGGAATCGGTAACCTGGTGCAGAGAATCCTGATTCTCTCTGTGCAGCCTGTAACATGCCAGTAACCCTCTTTAACATGCCCTAGACTCCTATCTAACCAGTTTAAGCACGGTTTTTTTGTTTTGTTTTTTTGTTTTTGCTGATGTCTATTAGCTGTTGATACCTGGAGGCTGGAGGCCCCGTCCCAGACAGACCCGTGGAAACGTCTAAAGAGAAACTTTTGGTGTATACTTATAATGCTTTACTAGTAATGATTTCTTCTTCTTCTTCTTTTTCTTCTTCACATTTTATTATTGTATAGAGCTTCATCTTCTTCTTCACATTTTATTTTTGTATAGAGCTGTGGACGAGCTGTGTGCGCCGGCTCTCTGAAAAGTGTAGAGCGCGTTCCTTGCTGCTCTAATTAGAGCTGTTACGCTCTTGCAGGTCGCTGTGACACCCGACACTCAGTTACGCCTCTGCTAGGACCAGCAAAACTAATAGCATGAGGGAATTTACCGTCCTTGCAATAACTAAACCATAGTTTCTCTGGAACCTGACATTCTCCAGTCTGGCCAGCTAGAAAGCCAGCCAGCCAGCCAGCCAACCAGCCAGCCAACCAGCCAGGAAGCCAGCCAGCCAACCAGCCAGCCAACCAGCCAGCCAACCAGCCAGCCAACCAGCCAGCCAACCAGGAAGCCACCAGGAAACCAGCCAGCAGCCAGCAAGGGCAGCCAGCAATAGCATAACTGTTTGCATTTGCAACTTACTACAGTCGACGATAAGTTGACTTAGGATGAACGATACAGTGACACAGGTAAGGTACAAGGTGAAGGAGGGGAAGAAAGTGACGACACAGGTAAGGTACAAGGTGAAGGAGGGGGAGAAAGTGACGACACAGGTAAGGTACAAGGTGAAGGAGGGGAGAAAGTGACGACACAGGTAAGGTACAAGGTGATGGGGGGGAAAGTGACGACACAGGTAAGGTACAAGGTGAAGGGGGGGAAAGTAACGACACAGGTAAGGTACAAGGTGAAGGGGAAAGTAACGACACAGGTAAGGTACAAGGTGAAGGGGAAAATAACGACACAGGTAAGGTATGCATGTTACTAACAAGTCGTCGAGTCATACCATTTGACACATAGGAATGTGTCGTATGACACAAGTGGACAGACGAGACACATGTAGAAAGTAAAAAAACAAAATGCCAAATGTGAGAGGAAGAGTGATTCACTCTCTCAGAGAGAGAAAGAGAGAGAGAGAGAGACAGCGAGAGAGAGAGAAATACAGAGAGAGGGAAGCAAGGACGTAGGCAGGGAGAGTAGATAATGTGGGATGGGGGAAGGGGAGAGAGAGAAAGTCAAGTGGCAGTGGTGTATGGCGCCCTGGGACAAGAACATTACACTAAAGGGGAAGCCTAGGAAGATGCTAAACTGGCACACCTGGCACACCACTACTCCCAGCACTACTATTATTACTATCACAGGCGGGGATAGCAGCAGCGTGGGCATAGCTGTCGCACGATCAACACCAGCAGGAGAAGGGTGAATAGAGACAGCAGCAGGAAAAAAAGCAGTAGCAGGAATAGGAGCAGCAGAAGTAGAACAGCCGTGCTACAAAAACTTGACAGTTGTCAAGGAGCCACAGTCAAGCAGAATCACACCATCAGACACTGTTAAGTGCTCAACGTGGCTCAGATTGTTGACACCAGGATTCCTGGGTAACTGCCCTAATTTAACCAATTCAGAAATGCCTTGATTATGAACAATGAACAAGTACGGCGAGAGAACCTCATTCACATTTACCCCAGAGTTGCCCCCACGGCACTCTAGGTCCTCGTTGACATAACTAAACGCAAAGGGAAATTCTCTATTTTTTTTGTGCGGGATGGAATAAAACCCAGTCAGGTTAGAATTGTTAAAAACTAGAATTTTTACACCAGATATTGTTAAAATAATAGATAATAGATAAATGAACAGTGAACATTAAACACTAAACTCAGCCTTACTCCACCTCCTGCACTCACTGGGTAGGTTAATAATACGCATAATTTATATGGCCAATGGGCCTCGGGTAACAAATTGTCATTTAAATACTTAGTGATGATGCACATTAATTAGGGAAAATAATTTGACTGGGTCAGATTTACTTAAAATTTTTATTCCAATTGTATTTACTTATTAGTAAGATTTAACTAAGCTACTTAATTTATAAGATATTTTTTTACAGATAACAAAACTTATTCTTAGCCAGCTGACGGTCATTGTGTCAATACAAAATTCACATTGCAAATAAAGCCAGTTATATTAAATTACTTATAGTTCACATACCACGAAATCTAAATAATAACGAGACTAACCAAAAAATAGGGAGGAGGAGAAAGCGTGAAAATGTGGATAACCTGTGTCACCAGGAGGCCTGGTCACAGACCGGGCCGCGGGGGCGTTGACCCCTGGAATTCTCTCCAGGTAGACTCCAGGTAGTAGCGGGTTGTTAAGAGGTCTGCCAAACCTATTTTACAGCATGGCCGCTGGGCACATCTTTTTAATTAACTTGCAAACAATTTGAGTAATTTTCCTCATGAAATGTGTTCTTAGTATCCAGGAAACATGGTAACCCTCTCATGCTTCCTACCACGATGTCTTTTAATGATCCTCTGTAAAACAAAATTGACTCTTACACATTAATAAATATTAAGAATATTTTTCGAATATTTTGTTTAAAATGTTTATTTTATAAGAACGCAATAACTGTATCTAATATCACAGTTTTCAAAACTCTCCTAAATGATGAAGAATGAAAGTAACAATACCATGGCTGGAACATTTCTCAACCGACGTTTAAAGGACACTGACGTTTCTTTCAATCTTGCACCATTGTTATGGTGCTGTCATTACTGTGGGTCAAGTTGAGAATGTGAGACAGTTGATCTTGCTTGTTAAGACAGAAATGCTTCATACATTACAGATCTTTCCTGGAATGAATTAGTGCATAGTGTTTGCAGTTATACACCAATTCATATTAGTATTCCTCTAAGGATGACTAAGAGTCTCAGGAAGACTGAGTCTTCCTCTAAGGAAGACTGAGTCTTCCTCTCAGGAAACCTGAGAGGAAGTAATGAGCATATTTGTATGTTGGTGCAGACAAACACACCAGCTACATCACTGGAACCCTCTTCCATAAGACTTTATTAAAGCAGTATAAGACTTTCTAGTGGCAGTGTAGAGCTTTAAGTAGCGTGAGACTTATTTCACAGTAAGACTTTCTTAAAGCAGCGTAAGACTTAATTATAGCAGCATAAGACCTAATAAAGACCAGCGAGGTTTCAAGAGTGTTTGGTAGTAAGAAAATAGTAAAGATCGACACTTTACAAAGAGAAACAGGACTCTTATGGATGCACTTATAAGTGATGAGGGGTCTCAGGACCGAAACGTATATCTTTTGTTATGTAGTCGAAGCTTTGATTTTACTCCACGTCTTGTGACCTTACACCACGTCTTGTGACCTTACACCACGTCTTGTGACCTTACACCACGTCTTGTGACTACACAGTCTTGTGACCTTACACCACGTCTTGTGACCTTACACCTACGTCTTTGTCGACTCTTGACCTGTAGGCTACTTCTGTGACTCCCTACTCCTTTTGCCGTGTCACAGGCTACCTGTCGATGCATCGACTACCAGAGAGTTAGTAAGACTGCATGTCACTTGTTTACCACCAGCCAAGAATTCTTCAGTTCTTAAACAGAACTTAAGGTAACTATTCAGAATATGCTCTCTGGGAGACATACACCTTGGAGTGTATATTCTCTGGTTCTGGAGTCTGCAGTGGCTTTATATCCTCCTATACTTGTTTCCTAGTGTGTTAGCAGTGGTGAAGGGTACTAGTGGTGGTGGTGGTGATTAGTACTGGAGGTACTGGGGCAGTGGATGATGTTTGGCAACCTCCAATCATTATGTTAGTGGTGGGGAAGTAGTAGTGGTACTGGAGGTACTGGGGCTCACAATGCACCCAGGGGATCAGGTGTACCGTTTATGTAGGCTGGCGCTCGTCCTTATAAGAGCCCTGCCTCCAATAATGCTACCACCCAGGTTTTTCTCCCTATATTGCCTTCAACCTAAACGGAGTAATATCCGCCTCGATACCCCCACAACCCTTATACATCCCTTCCCCTCGTGTGTGTGTGTGTGTGTGTGTGTGTGTGTGTGTGTGTGTGTGTGTGTGTGTATGGTGTGCGTGTGTGGTGTTGATATTAATTCGACCTATATTTTGAAAGAAGGCACTTTATATATATATATATATATATATATATATTTAGACGCTACTTTTTCCATTAAAAATATAACTCTAACTACAAAATATCCTTTGAAAATTTAACAAAATTATTTTATAATATTTCTAAATGTTTTAATTCATAGGAAGGACTGTGAATTCCCTCTAGAAAGACATTTATTGTTTGTAATGTACACTAATCATCCCACCATGAGACAGATGAACAAGAGATGTTCTTCCATGTTCTCGAGAACTGTGAATTGTAGTCTGGAGGTCACAGATGAAGTAAAAAGAACAATATAAGTTGAAAAGCTGGTTTTATTAGATAATCGAAAATCGCTGGTTACGCCTTTTACGATACGGTAAATAAGGAACCACTCGCACTCAAACATTTTATTAGCACCATATGAGAAAAAAATAATTCTAAAATAGTTTAGCATTCATTTTGTACTTTAAATATCCATGGTATAGTTACAAAATCTTGAAGAAAATTTATATGCCTAGAAAATCACCGACAAACACTTAGACAATTTTCTGTAAACTAGGCATGTTAGTGTTAAAACTGATAATGTTAGTACATACATTTAAGGTTAAATATTACAGCTTGCTGTATTTTATATTCTTGTGTTATTATTGAAATTGTAGTATTTATCTCGTGCACAAGATATGTTTACTAAATATTAAAAAATATATGCTTTTTTTTATTCTACACAGGAATTACAGTAAATGGTTTTTTGTGTGTGTGTGTGTGTGTGTGTGTGTGTGTGTAGGATCTATGTACTTTATTTTGATAGTTTATTTAGATGAGGAGGTGAGGACATGACTACTGGTGAGGCTTACTGATGCCGTCTGTGTTGTCCCTATTGGTTGAGCCCACTAGGGGGGCGTGGTCTTCTCACTTGTGTCACGTCCGAGTGTCAGTATTCATTGTTGTATGATATAATTTAGCTTTACTCTTATATGTGAGTGAATGACATTTCTATAATTATCGTTCATACACGCCATCTCAGAATTTTTTGGAAACTGTCTAGCGAGGAAGACTGACTCCTCTCTCCGCCTATTGGCTGTTGAGACTGGTTGAGCGTGGAAGTTCAGCTGCTGGCTGGCTGACTCTTCTCTTCCCTTCGCTTATGAGAGTTCTTATATGCTTTTGTATACGCTTACACATGTCTGGCGGTGAGTCAGTGTGTGAGTGTACTGGTGTTCCGGTGGGTTTTTTCCTCACAAGGATCTTATGTAGGGTCCATAGTTAAGTCTTGTGGATGGTTTCAGGATATTCTTATCATGATACATTCCTGTCCAGATCTTGGCTCCAGGTAAGTCTACACTGTTGGCTACCTGTACACCGTCACATGGAATTACACTGCCAAGCATTGTAACTGAGACTTTGCTGTGGGTTTAGATCCTCTGTGTGTCCACCTGATGGTACTCGATGGTCTCTATTGCTGTTCATGTTTACTCTCGTTCGTCAAGGTGTTGACTACTGTTTCTCAAGGTTTTATCTATCTTGGATAGGATATTTAGGATGTCGTGGTTAGTGGATCCTGTCATCTCATATATGCCATATATGTTCCTCCACATTTTCCATAATATATAAAGTTTTCACTCCATCATCGTAACATATAAATGCACAATACTGTCTAAGTATTAGAGACATGAGGGAGATCACTGGATTTTGCTCACCAATAAGCACCATATATTTCTTAATGAGTTGAGATTCATATATCCCATAGTATAATAAGCCATTTTTAAGTATAGCTTTAATGTTTAATATTTCACCTTCCTTAACCTGCAGTCTATCGAGTGTTTTAGAACTCAGGTTCACCTCTGCTAGGAAAACATTATTGTGGAAACACTGTTATCACGGTCTGCAAACACGTCTCTCAGTGTGATTCCCAGTGCGGAATCCATTACAACAGTGCAGGTATAATACGTAATAACTGTGACAGTCTTAATTAGAAACAGAGACGAAGTAGCGTGAATATGATATTTAAGACAATGTAAGTATAGTAGTTAACCTACCCAGGATTCGAATGCTATGCTAATTGTTTTCAGAAACTGTATTCGTGATATTGATTGGAGAATAAAATGAATTTTTTTTATGCAAATCAATGGATGCCATAAATATTTACGAGTCGAGGTGCATAAAAGCAGTGTGAAATCTGTATGAAAGTTGATTGAAAGATGTATTATATCTGCATGAAAGTTTTTGAAAGATGTACGGAAGCTGCTTGAAAGCTGTATGAAAGCTGCTTGAAAGCTGTATGAAAGCTGCTTGAAAGCTGTATGAAAGCTGCTTGAAAGCTGTATGAAAGCTGCTTGAAAGCTGTATGAAAGCTGCTTGAAAGCTGTATGAAAGCTGCTTGAAAGCTGTATGAAAGCTATTCGAAACTTGTACAAAAACAATACAAAAACTAGTGGTGAACATATTGTAAACATCCGCTGAGGACATATGTGAAATGAATGTATTATTTTATAAGTAATAAAGTGTGGGAAAATTACAAGTTGTGTTCCCGTATCACATAACTTTTCTTTGTTGCCTGATGGGTAGAGTTTCACTCTTCTCACTCTGTAGAGGGTAACGTAATTCAAGAGTGAATACTCTTAGTGCTTTCACTCCTCATACCCTGTATAGAGTAACATGATGGGAAACGCCAGGGTATTATTCTCTTGCGTTCCTTCTTAAAATACATTTTGTGCTCTGGTTTATCAAGTGTCACATAGGTTAGCACTGATACATTCTGTCTTGATTCAGAGAATTTTCCCTCATATCTGTTGCTGTCTTGCAACACTGCATGGCTCCTGACGACGCACGAGTGCCAAAGATCTAGAGCTAAAGATTTCCATCCCATATGACTTGTTCTGCATATATATGTCGTGTCTAATAGGTAAAACTGGTCAAATAGCAAGGACTCATTTAAAATTAAGTCCTTTCTAAAATTTTCTCTTATACATTTAAAGACATATTTTTTTCATTTTTGTTAATATAACAATTAATGATTTTGTTCCAAAAGAACTTTAGGAAACTTACTTAACCTTATTATAAGAAGCACAATTTAATTTAGCCTAATCCAACTAAATATATTTAATATAAGTTTACAATAATTTAATAATAAACAAACACAATGAAATATATTTTCTCCGTTAGGTTCAGAATGTATTTTGGAAATTATTGCATACACAAATTTTTGCTTGCCTCATTCGGCAAGAAGAGAAATGCTATTTAAGCCAAAATCGCAAGTTTTACCTATTCGGCACCATATAATATATATATAAATATATATATATATATATATATATATATATATATATATATATATATATATATATATATATATATATATATATATATATATATATATATTATTAACACATCAGCCGTTTCCCACAAAGGCAGGGTGGCCCGACAAAGAAAAACTTTCATCATCATTCACTCCATCCACACTGTCTTGCCAGAGGCATGCTTACACTACAGCTACAAAACTGCAACATTAACACCCCTCCTTCAGAGTGCCGGCACTGTACTTCCCATCTCCAGGAATCAAGTCCGACCTGCCGGTTTACCTGAAACCCTTCATAAATGTTACCTTGCATACACTCCAACAGCACGTCAAGTCCTAAAAACCATTTGTCTCCATTCGCTCCTAACACGCTCACGCACGCTTGCTGGAAGTCCAAGCCCCTCGCACACAAAACCTCCTTTACCCCCTCCCTCCAACCTTTTCTAGGCCGACCCCTACCCCGCCTTCCCTCCACTACAGATTTATACACTCACGAAGTCATTCTATTTTGCTCCATTCTTTCTATATGTCCAAACCATCTCAACAACCCTCCTCAGCTCTCTGGATAATAGGTTTGGTAATCCCACACCTCCTACTAATCTCCAAACTACGGATTCTCTGCATTATATTCACACCACACATTGCCTTCAGACACGACATCACCACTGCCTCCAGCCTTCTCCTTGTTGCAACATTCACAACCCATGTCTCACACCCATACAAGAGTGTTGGTATAACTATACTCTCATACATTCCCCTCTTTGCTTTCATGGATAAAGTTCTCTGTCTCCACAAGCTCCTCAGTGCACCACTCAACTTTTTTCCCTCTTTAATTCTATGATTCACCTCATTCATCATATACCCATCTGCTGACACATCCACTCCCAAATATCTGAACACATTCATCTCCTCCATACTCTCTCCCTCCAATCTGATATCCAATCTTCCATTATCTATTTTTTTGTTATCCTCATCACCTTACTCTTTCCTATATTCACTTTTAATTTCCTTTTTTTACATACCCTACCAAACTCATCCACCAACCTCTGCAACTTCTCTTCAGAATCTCCCAAAAGCACAGTGTCATCAGCAAAGAGCAACTGTGACAACTCCCACTTTGTGTTAGATTCTTTATCTTTTAACCCCACACCTCTTGCCAACACCCGAGCATTCACTTCTCTTACAACTCCATCTATAAAAATTTTAAACAACCACGGTGACATCATACATCCCTGTCTAAGGCCTACTTTTACTGGGAAATAATCTCCCTCTCGCCTACATACTCAAACCTGTGCCTCACTATCCTCGTAAAAACTTTTCACTGTTTTCAATAACGTACCTCCAATTCCATACATTTGCAACATCTGCCACATTGCTCCCCCTATCTACCCTGTCATACTCTTTTACCAAATCCATAAATGCTTCAAAAACCTCTTTACCCATATCTTAATACTGTTCACCTATATGTTTCACTGTAAACACTTGGTATACACACCCTCTATCCTTCCTAAAGCCTTCTGGTTCATCTGCTATCCTGCTCTCCGTCTTACTCTTAATTCTCTCAATAATAACTCTTCCATACACTTTACCAGGTATTCTCAATAGACTTATTCCCCTTTAAATTTTGCATTATCTTTTGTCCACTTTGCCTTTATACAAAGGAACTATGCATGCTCTCTGCCAATCCCTAGGTACCTTACCCTCTTCCCTATATTTATTAAATAAAAGCACCATCCACTCCAAAGATATATTCCCATCTGCTTTTTACATTATCCCATCAATCCCAGCTGCTTTACCCCCTTTCATTCTACCCACTGACCCACGAACTTCCCCCACACTCACAACTCGCTCCTCCTCGCTCCTACAAGATGTTATTCCTCCTTGGCCTATACACGAAATCACAGCTTCCCTATCTTCATCAACATTTAACAATTCCTCAAAATATTCCCTCCATCTTCCCGATACCTCTAACTCTCCATTTAATAACTCTCCTCTCCTATTTTTAACAATCAAGTCCATTTGTTCCCTAGGCTTCCTCAACTTATTAATCTCACTCCAAAAATCTTTCTTATTTTCAACAAAATTTGTTGTGTAGGGGTATGTGTATGTGAAGTGGATTTCATTTTTTTTTGTATTTCGACACACACACACACACACACACAGGACCATGACACACAGGAGCTATGACTCGACCCCTACAACCACAAATAGGTGAGTACAAATAGGTGAGTACACACACACACACACATACACACACCCGGGATATCAGATCCTGAGGAAAGACAGAGGGAACAGAGGGGGTGGAGAAGTAGCACTGCTCATCAGAAACCAATGGGATTTTGATGAGCTGGAGAGAGGAGACAGAGGAGAAGCAAGAGATTACATAATAGGAACACTTGAGTCTGGAGGTCCCAAGGTGGAAATTGCAGTGATGCATAACCCTCCACAGAACAACAGGAGGCCAAGGCAAGAGTATGATGAGAGCAATAGAACGATTGTGGACACACTGGCGGAAGTGGCCAGATAGGCTCATGCGAGCAGGGCAAAGCTGCTGATTATGGGTGACTTCAACCACAAGGAAATCGACTGGGAGAACCTGGAGCCACAAGGGGGCCCAGAAACGTGGAGGGCTAAGATGATGGAGGTGGTACTGGAAAACCTCATGTACCAACACGTAAGGGACACTACCAGAGAGAGAGGAGATGATGAACCAGCGAGACTGGACCTAGTATTCACCTTGAGTAGTGCAGATATTGAGGACATCACATATGAAATACCCCTCAGGGCCAGTGACCACGTGGTTCTGAGCTTTGAATATATAGTAGAGTTACAAATTTAGAGAGAAGCAGGAAGGAAGGACGAAAGAAGCCAAACTACAAGAGAGGGGACTATGAAGGCATGAAGAATTTCCTTCACGGGGTTCAGTGGGACAGAGAACTGGCAGGGAAGTCAATAAACGAGATGATGGAATATGTGACAACAATATGCAAGGAAGCTGAGGGTAACAGAAATAACGAGAAACCAGGATGAGCCCTTGGTTTACCCAAAGGTGTTGGGTGGCCAAAACCAAGTGAGCTAGAGAATGGAAGAAGTATAGAATAAGGAGAGAAGTCATAGAGCCATAAATGAATATGCACACACATCTGTCGAAACAGGGCTACTACCTGAGGTATTGAAGACAGCAAATGTTGTCCCGATTTTTAAAAAAAGAGACAATAATAATGGAGAAAATTATCAGGAGAAGAGTGGTGGAGCACCTAGAATGGAACGAGCTCATCAACGACAGCCAGCACGGGTTCAGGGATGGGAAATCCTGTGCCACAAACCTTCTGGAGTTCTATGACAGGGTGACAGCAGTATAGACAAGAGAGAGAGGGGTGGTAGATTGCATTTTCATGGACTGTAAGAAGGCATTTGACACAGTTCCACACAAGCGATTAGTGCAAAAGCTATAGGACCAGCCAGGGATAACAGGGAAAGGCATTACAGTGGATCAGGGAATACCTGTCAGGAAGATAACAGCGAGTCATGGTGCGTGGTGAGGTGTCAGAGGGGGCACCTTTAACGAGCGGGGTTCCACAGGGGTCAGTCTTAGGACAGGTGCTGTCTCTAGTATTTGTGAACGACATGTCTGAAGGAATAGACACCGAAGAGTCCCTGTTTGCAGATGATGTGAAATTGATGAGAAGAATTCAATCGGATGAGGACCAACAGAATTACAAAGGGATCTGGAGAGGCTGCAGGCCTGGTCCAGCAACTGGCTCCTGGAGTTCAACCCCACCAAGTGCAAAGTCATGAAGATTGAAGGAGGTCAAAGAAGACCTCAGACGGAGTACAGGCTAGGGGCCAGAGGCTACAAACCTCACTCAAGAAAAAGGATCTTGGGGTGAGTATAACACCTGGCACTTCTCCGGAGGCGCACATCAACCAAATAACTGCCACAACATTCGGGCGCCTAGCAAACCTAAGAACAGCATTCCGACATCTTAATGAGGACTCGTTCAGGATCCTGTACACTGTGTACGTCAGGTCCATATTGGAGTATGCAGCACCAGTTTGGAACCTCACCTAGCCAAGCACGTAAGGAAGCTAGAGAAAGTGCAAAGATTTGCAATAAGACTAGTCCCGGAGCTAAGGGGTATGTCCTACTAGGAAAGATTATGGAAGATCGACCTGACGACACTGGAGGACAGGAGAGATAAGGGGGATATGATAACGACATATAAAATACTGAGAGGAATCGACAAGGTTGACAGAGACAGGATGCTCCAGAGATGGGACACAGCAACAAGGGGACACAGTTGGAATTTGAAGACTCAGATGAATCACAGGGATGTTATGAAGTATTTCTTCAGTCACAGAGTTGTCAGGAAGTGGAATAGTCTGGGAAGTGTTGTAGTGGAGGCAGGATCCATACATAGCTTAAGAAGAGTTATAATAAAGCTCATGGAGTAGGAAGAGTGACCTAGTAGTGGCCAGTGAAGAGGCGGGAAAGGGCTATGAATCGACCGGTGCAACCACAACTAGGTGAGTACACACACACACACACACACACGTGTGTGTGGAAATCCAAACAAAAAATTATATCCACTTCACGTACACATACCCCTACACCGACTCGTGCGTAAATAAACACATTACGTACATCAATGCACAGTTCAAGGTCACAGAGGGGAGTGAAACAGCACTGGGTAGGGAATTCGCTGCTTCTTAACTTCCACATTCATTCATTTCTCTCTCTCTCTCTCTCTCTCTCTCTCTCTCTCCTCTCTCTCTCTCTCTCTCTCTCTCTCTCTCTCTCTCTCTCTCTCTGTTTTTCTCCATCCCGCCGCCTCATCCCGTTCACTTCCCCATCATGCTGAAGTCAACCATATTAAGCACCTGTTGCTGTTGTGTTGCTGTTGCTGTTGTGTTGCTGTTGTTGCTGTTGCTGCCTTGGACAAAGAGCCTCGTCTGCGTAATTGCCTCTTCTCCCTCCCTTTTCCAGTTTCCTCTTTCCCCTTCCTTCTCTTTGTTGATCCATTTCAGCTGTTGTGGTTGGTGTTGGTGTCAAGTGGCGGGTTGGGGAGAGGTTCAATTGCTCTTGGTTTTGAAGTGTCAAGGGACTGGGGTGTGTCAAGGGACCGGGGTGGTGTCAAGGGACGGGTGGTGTCAAGGGACCGGGGTGGTGTCAAGGGACGGGGTGGTGTCAAGGGACCGAGTGGTGTCAAGGACCGGGGTGGTGTCAAGGGACCGGAGTAGTGTCAAGGGACTAGGGTGGTGTCAAGGGACCGGGGTGGTGTCAAGGGACCGGAGTAGTGTCAGGGACCGGGTGTGGTGTCAAGGGACCGGGGTGGTGTCAAGGACCAGGAGGTAGTGTCAAGGGACCGGGGTGGTGTAAGGACCGGGTAGTGTCAAGGGACCGGGGTGGTGTCAAGGGACCGGGGTAGTGTCAAGGGACCGGGGTGGTGTCAAGGGACCGGGGTGGTGTCAAGGGACCTGGGTGGTGTCAAGGGACCGGGGTGGTGTCAAGGGACCGGGTGGTGTCAAGGGACTGGGGTGGTGTCAAGGGACCGGGGTGGTATCAAGGGACCGGGGTGGTGTCAAGGGACCGGGGTGGTGTCAAGGGACCGGGGTGGTGTCAAGGGACCTGGGTGGTGTCAAGGGACCGGGGTGGTGTCAAGGGACCGGGGTGGTGTCAAGGGACCGGGGTGGTGTCAAGGACCGGGGTGGTGTCAAGGGACCTGGGTGGTGTCAAGGGACCGGGGTGGTGTCAAGGGACCGGGGTGGTGTCAAGGGACCGGGGTGGTGTCAAGGGACCGGGGGTGGTGTCAAGGGACCGGGGGTGGTTTCAAGGGACTAGAAGTTGTGTCATAGGTCCGAGGTTGTGTTGAAAGCCACAGTGATGCCAGGAAGGGAGATAGGAAGAACTTGCTCAGATGAACGTGTTCACTAGAGCAAGAGGCTGTCTCTTTTGGGTTGTGTGTGTGTGTGTGTGTGTGTGTGTGTGTGTGTGTGTGTGTGTGTGTGTGTGTGTGTGTGTGTGTGTGTGTGTGTGCGTGCGTGATTCAATATTCCCACACACTTGTGTACAAAGGATATTCTTGACAGTGAGATAACCATCAGAAACTGCAATGTTTATAGACGTAACAGAGTAAACAGCTCACACGGAGGAGTACACTGCGAAAAACATTTTGTTGCAGTGTTGCATTCATCCAAAGACACTCTAGAAGCTCGAGGCTTTAAAGATGAAAACAGAAGTCTAGTAATTATCGTGGTATATAGACCACCGTCAGCACCAGCTGAAGAATTAAGGTATCAGCTAAGGAAGAGAGATAGCTGCCTTGAAAGTCTTGGAAACTCCATACCAAATATTATCCTCCTTGAAAATTTCAACCAAATATGAAATATAAAATGGTAAATCACAGCATTGTACCAGAAATTATTCCTGGAAGCACGCTAGCAACACAAGTGCGTACCAGAGAACAAAAGGGGTTTTGTGGAAAGTGTTCTCTCATCCAACGAATAACAGAATCCACTAGATTTGATCATCACCAGCAAAGATTAATTAAAAGAGACATGACAATCACAAGCACATTATGCTACGATCACATCATCAAAGAAGTAGAGAAGAGTATAATGTAAATGTAGAGCTGCAGCACACCAGAAACAGTATGCGAGAAGGAATGTTCAGTAAATTAAACTTCGATAATAACAGAATTGACTGGGACAAAATAAAGAACTATCAGATATACCCTGGGATACAGTCGTAAGTACCCTAGTAGAAGTATAAATAATAGAAGTCCTCAGGTTGTTCTTCAACTCTATATATCCTTGGTTAGGCCTCATTCAGATTATGCTTCACAGTTCTGGTCAACGTACTACAGACTGGATATAAACGCACTGGAAAACGTACAAAGGGGGATGACAAAGTTGATCCCATGTATCAGAAATCTTCCCTATGAGGATAGACTGAGGGCCCTGAATCTTCACTTTATAGAAAGGCATAGAATTAGGGGAGATATGACTGAGGTGTATAAATGGAAAACAGGAATTAATAAAGGGTATGTAAACAGCGTGCTAAAAATATCTAGCATAGACAGAACTTGAGCAATGGTTTTAAGTTGAAAAAATTCAGATTCGGGAAGGATATAGGAAAGCAATGGTTTGGTAATAGAGTTGTGGATGAGTGGAACAAACTCCCGAGTACCGTCATAGAAGCTAAGACGATGTGTAGTTTTAAAAATAGGTTAGATAAATACATTAGTGTGGGAGGGTGTTAGTTGGACCTGACTAGCTTGTGCTACTAGGTTAGATGCCGTGCTCCTCCCTTAATTGAATGTGACTGACCTGACTAGGTTAAGGCATTGGCTTAAGCCGGTGGAAGAATTGGACCTGCCTCGCATGGGCCAGTAGGCCTGCTGCAGTGTTCATTCTTTCTTATGTTCATAAACCCTCAACAATACTTGGAAAAACGAACGAAGAGGAATACAAAATCTACATTGAATATGTACCACTGAGAAAACCTAAAAGACGCTGAAATAAAGAAAGTGAGCATATAAGAATGTGCATGAGAAGAAAATGGTTTACCGAACTGTTGACAAAATGTCACAACGAATAAAAGATAATTGCAGCCGATAGATTACCGAGACTGAGCAAAACCTCAAGCTGTCGTACCATAAAGAAGAAAATGCAGTCTAGGATAGTGCCAGCATCCCCAGATACTAGGATAGTGCCAGCATCCCCAGATACTAGGATAGTGCCAGCATCCCCAGATACTAGGATAGTGCCAGCATCCCCAGATACTAGGATAGTGCCAGCATCCCCAGATACTAGGATAGTGCCAGCATCCCCAGATACTAGGATAGTGCCAGCATCCCCAGATACTAGGATAGTGCCAGCATCCCCAGATACTAGATAGTGCCAGCATCCCCAGATACTAGGATAGTGCCAGCATCCCCAGATACTAGGATAGTGTCAGCATCCCCAGATACTAGGATAGTGCCAGCATCCCCAGATACTAGGATAGTGCCAGCATCCCCAGATACTAGGATAGTGCCAGCATCCCCAGATACTAGGATAGTGCCAGCATCCCCAGATACTAGGATAGTGCCAGCATCCCCAGATACTAGGATAGTGCCAGCATCCCCAGATACTAGGATAGTGCCAGCATCCCCAGATACTAGGATAGTGCCAGCATCCCCAGATACTAGGATAGTGCCAGCATCCCCAGATACTAGGATAGTGCCAGCATCCCCAGATACTAGGATAGTGCCAGCATCCCCAGATACTAGGATAGTGCCAGCATCCCCAGATACTAGGATAGTGCCAGCATCCCCAGATACTAGGATAGTGCCAGCATCCCCAGATACTAGGATAGTGCCAGCATCCCCAGATACTTTTATACATTGACAAAATTCGGGTTTAGAACTTACTGTAGAGTTAAATTATTAATCCACTAAATGCAAAGTAGAGAAAGCATTAATCTCATGGAATCGAAAAAAAAACAGCACCTGGACTGGAATCTTGGATCTCTTTATAAGGTGCAAAATACCAGTAACAAGAGTGCTCAGTATCCTCTGATGAAAGACCTTAGATCTAAAGGAAATTTTTGAGTCCTTAAAGACTGCAGATGTAGCTAATTTGTATTAAGGATGCATTAGAGTACTTTCCAAAAATTACAGACCAGTTGCCCTAACATCACACATCAAAAAAAAAAAAAAATCTTGGAAAGGGTGATGAGACGCTAGACTACAAATTTTATGGAGCAGCACAATCTACACAACGTAAATCAACAAAGATTTAGTTAACTAAGATCATGCTTGCCACAACTACTAAACCTATGTAAATAACTTTACTGAAGTGTTGGAAGAAAACCGAACTGCAGATGTTGTATAAACTTATTGTAGAAAGACACTTGACAAATGCAATCATGAGGTGATTGCACACAAAATGCTGTTATAGGCATAACGAGGAAAGTAAGAAAATTGATATTCAGCATTCTGAAAGAGGTGATGGCTTCTTTCAGGGCAGGAGAGATACGAGAGCTGAAACAGAAACGGAGATCATTTATAGTCTGTATTGAACCAATAAAGCATTTAAATTATTAAGAACTCCTCAAAGCCCTAAATATGTAATGGAGCAGAAGAAAGATGCAATATAATATATACTCAGAAAGTATCTGAGGGCCTAGTCCCTCGCATACTGCCAATACATTAGAGTGAGAAAGATGAGAGAAAATGTAAAAAAAAAATATATATATTAAGTGAAAAATAGATGCGCCGTGGGCACTATATCAACTATATCACACTGTATCAACATCAGTAGTCCCAAACTTTTCAACAACTTACTAGAAGATATGAGAAACACTGCCAGAACAAGTGTATGCGTCTGCAAGAGGAAATTCGACCCTCCGACAAGTGACTCATCAACCAGGCAGTGACGCATATGCGGCCGAACAAGCCAGCAGAAGCAACAAGCTAGTTGACCAGGCAAGTACAAGACAAGCCTGGCATAGGGCCGGACTGCACGAGAAGAAAAAGTCAAAACTCTTTAATGTTAAGACAGGTGTGTGTGCGTATGTGTGTATGTGTGTGTGTACTTACGTAATTGTGGTTGCAGGAGTCGAATCATAGCTCTTGGCCCCCGCCTCTTCACTGGTTGCCACTAGGTCACTCCCTCCCTGCTCCGTGAGCTCTATCATACCTCTTCTTAAAGCTATGTATGGATCCAGCCTCCACTAAATCACTTTCCAGACTATTCCACTTTCTGACAACTCTATGATTAAAGAAATACTTCTTAACATCCCTTTGACTCATCTGAGTCTTCAACTTCCAATTGTGACCCCTTGTTTCTGTGTCCCATCTCTGGAACATTATGTCTGTGTCCACCCTGTCAGTTCCTCGCAGTATGTATGTCGTTATCATGTCTCCCCTAACCCTCTTGTCCTCCAGTGTCGTCAGTCCGATTTCCCTTAACCTTTCTTCATAGGACATTCCATTTAGCTCTGGAATTAGTTTTGTTGAAAATCTTTGCACGTTCTCTAATTTCTTGACGTCCTTGACGAGGTGTGGGTTCCAAACTGGTACTGCATACTCCATTATGGGCCTGACGTACACGGTGTACAGTGTCTTGAACGATTCATTACTAAAGTAGCGGAACGCTTTTCTCAGGTTTGCCAGGCGCCCACATGCTGAAGCAGTTATCTGGTTGATCTGCACCTCAGATGTGCTCGGTATTATACTCACCCCAAGATCCTTTTCCTTAAGTTAGGTTTGCAGTCTTTGGGCACCTAGCTTATACTCTGTCTGCGGTCTTCTTTGATCTTCCCCGATCCTAATTACTTTGCATTTGGCGGGGTTAAATTCGAGGAGCCAGTTGCTAGACCAGACTTCAAGCCTGTCCAGGTCTCTTTGTAGTCCTGCCTGATCTTCATCCGATTTAATTCTTCTCATTAACTTCACATCATCTGCAAACAGTGACACTTCAGAGTCTATTCCTTCCGTCATGTCATTCACATATACCAAAAACTGACCACTGTGGAACCCCGCTCGTCACAGGCGCCCATTCTGACACCTCGTCACGTACCATAACTCGTTGTTGCCTCCTTGACAGGTATTCTCTGATCCATTGCAGTGCCTTTCCTGTTATGTGTGCCTGATCCTCTAGCTTTTGCAGTAATTTCTTGTAAGGAACTGTGTCGAAGGCTTCTTGCAGTCCAAGAAAATGCAATCTACCCCCCCCCCCAATCTCTCTCTCGTTTCCTACTTCTGTTACCTTGTCATAAAACTCCAGTAGGTTTGTGACACAGGATTTTCCTTCCCTGAATCCGTGCTGGTTGTAGTTTATAAGCTTGTTCTGTTCTTGGTGCTCCACCACTCTCCTGATAATCTCCCTGACTTTACATACTATACACGTCAGTGACACTGGTCTATAGTTTAATGCCTCGTGTCTGTCTCCTTTCTTAAAAATTGGGACTACATTTGCCATCTTCCACGCCTCAGGTAGTTGCACAGTTTCAATGGATGTGTTGAAAATTGTTGTTAGTGGCACACACAGCATCTCTGCTCCCTCTCTAAGGACCCACGGAGAGATATTGTCCGTTCCCACCGCCTTTGGGGTATCAAGTTCACTTGGCAGCTTCTTCACCTCCTCCTATGTGTATTTCATCCAGCACTTGTTGGTATATCCCTTGTTGGTGTACCCCCTGTTCTGACTTCCCGGAGTCCTTTATGTTCCACTGTGAATACTTTCTTAAACCTCATGTTGAGCGCCTCACATCTTCTTCTTCTTGTAGGTTCGCCGGTACTGCCGGCTCGGGTCTTCTCCAATAGGTGACCCGGCCTGAATAGCGCCTCACATACTTTGTGTGTGGGTGTGTGTTGTCTTTATTTAGTGGGTAACCTGGTGACTGACATTAAACACACGTCCATAAAGCCCGCCAGGAATTCCAGTCATCCAGAATCTCTAAAAGGTGGAATGCCCCCTAATAAAATGGGCTGCTAGTAAATAAACGAACTAATTATTCACCCTCTGTTGTGTCCTGGCACCCAGATCCAGGTGCTGATATCTGGTGCTGTCCTCGTGCTGACCACATAACAACACCATGATTACTGAACGAAATACCACTGCTTATGCTAAGGAGTCTATTTAACCTGAACAGGTATTGAAACTGACACTGAACAAGCTACAAGGCCGCTGATACTAGTCCTGGAGTGGGGTCGTGTCTTCACTTTGACGATTGATCACAAGAACTTCCCTTCTTCACCCTATTGCTGATCCTAGGTAATTAAAGCTCCACTAATCACTTGATTGAGTCCTCCAAACTCTATACTGCCCCTCGCAAGGGCCTGACATCTTGCTACATGGTGTCTCTGGCTTCTACGAAAATGTTAAGGAATGCAGTATTACATTTAGTCTCTCACGAAGTGAGAGAAGGATTGAGGAGGGAGAACAGTAATTACCCCTTCCCCTGCCTAGTGGGGATGTAACGGTAACTTAACCCCCTCGGAGGAGGGTCTAGAAGATGGAGGAAAATTCTATCACAGCGTGTGTTTGGGGGGGGGAGGGGGACTAACACTGATGACAGTAAAAAAAAATGAATGATATACTGAAGTCGCGATATAACTCTGTGTTTAGTGTGCCATTAATCAGACTCAAGACAGACAATCCGAATGATTTTTTTTATAACGAGACCCAAAGTCTTGTTAACATCTCCAGAATTTCTAACTTAACTCTAACTCCACTGGACTTTGATAAAAAAAACATTGACAACATGCCCACGCAGTCTGCCCCAGGCCCAGACTCATGAAACTCCGTGTTCATCAAGAACTGCAAAAAAAAAAAAAACTTCGTGTGCTTTATGTATTCTATGGACAACCCCTTGACACAGGGGGTCGTCCCACAGTCGCTGGAAACAACGGATATTGCCCCACTCCACAAAGGTGGCAGTAAAACAACAGCAAAGAATTATAGACCGATAGCCCTAACGTCCCACATCATAAAATCTTTGAAAGAGTTTCAAGAAGTAAGATCGCCAACCTCATATATTCCCAACAGTTGCGCAACCCAGGGCAGCAACCCAGGGCAGCAACCCAGGGCAGCAACCCAGGGCAGCAGCCCAGGGCAGGGTTGGTCCAGAGCAGGTCGATCCTGCCTCTCACAACATCTGCATTATGTAGATGTAGTATACACAGACTTTGCAAAAAGCCTTTGATAAATGCGATCATGGTGTGATAGGATATAAAATTCGTGCTAAAGGAATAAGTGAAAAATTGGGCAGATGGATCTTCAACTTTGTATCTAAAAGAACACAAATAGTAATAGTAAACATAGTTAAGTCAGAGGCTGCCAGAGTGAAAAGATCTGTTGGACAAGGCACATTACTCGCCTATCCTTTCCTCATCCTCATACCTGACATAGACAGGAATGCAAACCATACCACCGTTTCTTCCTTTGCTGACGATACGAGGATTTGCATGAGTGTTATTACAATGGACCATAGAGAGCGAATGATGTTCAATGAAGACAAAGCGAAACGTATTACTACTACGTTTCGCTCAGAGAAAAAATGTAGTTCATAAATAATGATTGGCTCTGCACATATTGTTTTTCTATCAACGCTCAGCCATTGTTAGATAAGCCACCAATTTTTAGGACCTCGTTCTAAAAAGAGAAAGAAACTGAATTCATATGGAGAAAGAGAATGAAAGTTGTCATATGATATTCCGTTATGGAAAACTTGAGGAATTAAAAGTTAGAACGGAGTATCAAACGAATTCTAACCCCACAATAAAACGGAATACTAATGTAAAGGTCATAGAAGTGATAATCTAAGAGGATCTCGTCTTCATGGCCCACAACAGTGTCATTACCACAACTGCAAGGAAAACGATAAGATGAATAATGAGAACCTTCAAAACTAGGGATGCCAAGCAAGTGATGATCCTCTTTAAGTCATTTATTTAATGTAGGGTGGAATACTACAGTATACTAAGAGCCCCTTTCAGGTCAGGTGAAACTGCAGATCCGGAGAAAGTTACGTGCAGTGAAAATCATCTGTAAAGTTCAGTAAAGCACCTCAATTACTGGGAACGTTTGAAGGCCTTAGACGTGTACTCCTTGGAGTGCAGGCGAGAAAGGTACATCATAATTTAAACCTGGAAAATCCTAGAGGAACTGGTCCCAAATCTACGCACAGAAATCACTCCCCCCTATGAAAGTAAAGACTCAGCAGACGGTGAAACATCCCAGTGAAAAGCAGAAGTGAAGTGAGAGAAAATTCATTAAGTGTCAGGGGCCCAGGGCTGTTCAACAGCCTCCCATCTTACATAAGGGTTAATTACCAATATACCCCAATCTATCTTCAAGAGGGAACAGGTCAGTGCTTGACCAGCCGGGCTGTGGTTTGTACGTCGGATTGAATATGGCCAGCGGTAACAGCCTGGTTAAGCAGGCCGTGATCCAACGAGAGTGCCTCGTCAGAGATCGGGCTGCGGAGGTGTTATCCCTTGGAAATCTCTCAAGTAAACTCCAGGTAGGTAGACGTCAATTGACATAAGACGTGTCACACGTCAGTTGACGTAGTAACATAAGGACATGTTGACTACTGTGCCACACTTGAATACTTTGTACAAGCTAGCACCCCTCAAAGGAGGTTCTACGATGCCGGTGAGGGGCTCTTAATGCAAGGAATTGAATCTGTCCTATCCCTTGGATCGAACCTGATTGCCTACTATTCCCCCAAGCTCTGTATGACCCAAATGTTCAAGCATATCCCTCTATATTTAGCCTTCAGGAACTTCAGCAAAGAAATCAGTTATGATGCTATATACTCTATGTGTACTATGTGTAAATAGAGCTTTTTTCTCTTCAAAATTATCATATATTTCTAAGTAGTGGGTAGAAATATCCTGCGTCTCTAAGCAGTGGGCAGAAATATCCTGCGTCTCTAAGCAGTGGGCAGAAATATCCTGCGTCTTTAAGCAGTGGGCAGAAATATCCTGCGTCTCTAAGCTTTGGGCAGAAAGATAAACCCTCATTTGTCTTAAACTTTAGGGGTTAAGAATTTATAATTGAAAACCAACTGTGCTTCTAAAATACAGAGTTTAATGAGTTTAATGAAGGTGGACAGAGGCAATTGTAAGTTATAATTGCATAGTTCCTTAGAGAGAATATTTGAGTAATCAACAAGGTTTTTTGTTATCACTGACGTGACATCAAGTATCAGAATTTTGAACCTACGAGTCTGCGTTGGGTAGACTAAACCAGTCAAGATGAAGAACACACCTGTGTAACACCTGGGGCGATGATTAAGACACATGTGTAACACCTGGGGCGATGATTAAGACATATGTGTAACACCTGGGGCGTGATTAAGACACATGTGTAACACCTGGGGCGATGATTAAGATACATGTGTAACACCTGGGGCGGTGATTAAGACACATGTGTAACACTTGGGGCGGTGATTAGGACACATGTGTAACACCTGGGGCGATGATTAAGACACATGTGTAACACCTGAAGCGATGATTAAGACACATGTGTAACACCTGGGGCGGTGATTAAGACACATGTGTAACACTTGGGGCGATGATTAAGACACATGTGTAACACCTGGGGCAATGATTAAGACACATGTGTAACACCTGGGTGGTGATTAAGACACATGTGTAACACCTGGGGCAATGATTAAGACACATGTGTAACACTTGGGGCGATGATTAAGACACATGTGTAACACTTGGGGCGATGATTAAGACACATGTGTAACACTTGGGGCGATGATTAAGACACATGTGCAACAGTTAAGTATCTTTATTGTTGAAACGTTTCGCCCACACATATATTTTTTTTATTTCCGGGGTTCGAGACCCAGACGACCAAAAAAAAATCACTCTTCTAATGGAACAAATTTTAGTTTGGGTGGATGGTGTAGCATACGTGTTTTATTAAGCCATATTAAGTAATGTTATGATAAACTGCAATGTGCAGTTATTGCCTTTAAGACGTCCCTGGACTCGATCCGTGGCACTCACAAACTGAGCCAAGTGCCCTCTCTAGCGACTTAGTTTGCCAGGCCAGGCTGCTGAAGCACTGGGCTCGCATTATATTACCACAGTTCGAGTCCCTAAAAATAAAAATTAAATATGATTTTTACAAGGTTTTATAATTATAAAATATGTTCGTTTTAATGGATGTTCTCAGGTTTAGTTACCTTAATAGTAATATTATTAAGAATAACTATAATAATAATAATAATAATATGTTCGTTTTAATGGATGTTCTCAGGTTTAGGACTTACCTTAATAATAATAATAATAATAATAATAATAATAATAATAATATTATTATTATTATTATATTATTATTATTATTAAAGGCAAAACTAAGTGCTAAACCACCAGGGTCATACAGCGATGCAGGGTAGATTTAGTAAGGTCGGTGAGGAGTGCTAAAGGAAGCATAATCAAAGGTTGTGTAATAAAACTTGCTGTCAAAAGTGAAAGAGGAAGTCTGTGACAAAGGTGGTGCCGTCAGCAGTTTAGGTCATGTAGACCATGTAGGTCAGCTTTTGCGTCGCCGCAGTTACGCGTATATTTCGTGTGAATTGTTGCCTCGAGGCGGAGAGCCAGTGCAATAGTAGAGGTGTGTTCCCACTACAGAAATGGCAACTGTTTTGAGGAAGTCCCCTGAGTAATGTGCACTCACATCATGGAGACGGGCAGTCTCCCTGTTCGATGTTGCAGCCCAGAGCATGTTGGCAAGCACCTTTTTAGCGATGGGACCATCCTGACTCAGCTGTTTGTAGGCCAATGCTGCACTAAGTTTTAGTTCTGGAGCAGCAAGAGTCTCCCATTCGGTAATGGCACTGATGTGTATATATATATATATATATATATATATATATATATATATATATATATATATATATATATATATATATATATATATAATATATATATATATATATATATATATATATATATATATATATATATATATATATATATATATATATATATATATATTTACTATTATTTTATTGGAGGATGTTTTAATATTTTATAATATTTTTTGACATTTTCTATAAATAGGAAGCTTGCATTGAAGTAAGAGAGGAGCAGCACATAACTACATCACGACACCCCCAGCCACCTTCTGTGAGTCTCTTTCCTTACAAAGGTGCGGCAGGGGTAATAAAGACAGCTCTAAGGCCCTCCCTCCCAAGAGAATCACCCAATTTCTCACTCCCAACACTATCAGTTTCTCTCTTTCTTTCTCTCTCTCTCTCTCTCTCTCTCTCTCTCTCTCTCTCTCTCTCTCTCTCTCTCTCTCTCTCTCTCTCTCTCTCTCTCTTCTCTCTCTCTCTCTCTCTCTCTCTCTCTCTCTCTCTCTCTCTCTCTCTCTCTCTCTCTCTCTCTCTCTCTCTCTCTCTCTCTCTCTCTCTCTCTCGGCTTACCATTAAACTTCTGAAACTCTCCTGAGCGTTAAAGGTTTTTGGCAAAAGTTTGTCTTCGCCTCGACCAGCACTAAGAAACTACCAACAAGGAAGAATTTCTTCATCTTGTAGATAAACGCTGATTTGCTATGCTTTATGCTGTATATATATATATATATATATATATATATATATATATATATATATATATATATAATATATATATATATATATATATATATATATATATATATATATATATAAGATGGGGTCCACCTCTGGTGTGAATTGTGGGTCCCATAGCCTCGGAGAAGTGGATAAAAGGCTTCAAGGAAGAATATTTAGATGTCGTTGCTTAAATACCAACGCTCACTTTGCCATATAAGACAAGTGAAAATTTGTGTATGCAATAATTTCGCCAAAATCATTCTGAACATAACGAAAAAAATATATTTCATTGTGTTTGTTTATTATTAAATTAATGTTAACGTATCTAAAATATATTTAGTTGGGTTAGGCTAAATTAAATTACGCTTGTTGTAATAAGGTTAGGTAGGTTTTCAAAGTTTCTCTTGGTACAAAATTATAAATTCTTACATTAACATAAATGAAAAAAATATATCTTTAAACGTATAAGAGAAAATTTTAGAAAGAACTTAATTTTAGATGAGTTCTTGCTAATTGACCAGTTTTACCTAATCGGCACGACATATATATATATATATATATATATATATATATATATATATATATATATATATATATATATATATATATATATATATATATATATATATATATATATATATATATAATTTTCTTCTGAATGGCGGATAGGGAAAGCACTATCAGGCTGTCAAGTGAGCTAAACATCTGGTTCCTGGATGATGGCACACTAGCAGGTACAACGGATTCTCTTCTAGGTGATCTTGACCCGGTGATAACACGGGGACAGGAAACGGGACTCATCCTGAATCCGTTCAAATTTAAAATCATCTGAGTCAATCAACAAGTGATTGACGCAATGAGATGAAGACTACCAGGTGCATCAGTCATTGCCCCCACAAATAATGTCTTCTTGAAGCACCTCTGAAAACTGATGCCACTGACTCAATTTTCAAGAAGAAATTGGAGGAGTTGAGGAGGATGGAACAACGAATAGGCAATCTTGACACCCATGATGCTTTGTACCTTCTTTCAAAATGATTGAGTCTGTCCAAGTTAACATATTTCCCAAGATATAGACTTTCATATGATAACCCAATTCTGCATGAATACAACAGTATCCTGAGGCATATTTTTACGAAAGTACTCAACCTTACTCAAGAAGATGGGACCAAGCCACACTCCCAGAGGTATTGGTGTCTGCAAGGCATCACAGATTGCACTACCTGCTTTCCTGTTCTCATGTGTTGAATCCAGTGTACTTGTAACAGCGATTATCCCTGAACAATTTAAGAACAATGCTGGAATTCATGACCAAAAGTTCGTTGACGGAGCCACACTGTTGGATATTCTAACGGGCTCTAAAACCAGATCTGCTTCCCCTAACAACTACTAACAATCTCACTGTGATGGCCCAATAGTGGAAAATACAGACTCAACAATGCTTCGGGGAAGGATAGAGCCCTCCTCCTAGCCATGAAAGCTCCTCATACAGGGGACTTCCTGAAGGCTGTTCCCAACTCCTCCCTTGACACACGTCTCAACCCACAGACCATCCACAATGACGTTGCCCTTCGCCTTTCCGCCCCTATTCTCGCCGAATACAAGTGTATTTGCGGAAGTGAATCGGCAGACCGATTCTGGTACCATGGTCTTGTTTGCCGTATATCCGAGGAAAAGATTGCAAGGCATGAAGAGGTTAATAACATCATCAAGAGGAACAGGAGGGAGCCACCCCAACTAAGCAGATCTGATGGAACCCAAAAGCGTCCAGACGGTATCACCCTTCAAGTCTGGACGAACGGCAAGCAGGTGGTGTGGGGCTACACATGTGTTTCCACATTGGCTGATACCTATCTCCAATACACCAGGGAGGAAGGAGGGGCAGCTGCCACCTTCAGGGAGTCCAAAAAGTCTAGAAAATATGGTGTACTTGTCAATCATTATATGTTTGTTCCCATAGGCTCAGAGACTCTTGGCTCATGGGGAAAGAGTGCATCTAAGTTCCTTAAGGAGCTGGGCAAATAACTCCTCAAGATAATTAGGGACCCCAGGGCAGGTAGTTTTCTGATCCAGCTACTCAGCGCTGTGGTTCAGAGGGGTAATGCCTGTTGTATCCTGAATAAGCTCTCCAGCTCTAGGGAGCTGGGTCAGATTTTTCGCATTGTAATCTGTGACAAACACGTAGCAATATGTACTTGAAATGTATCAATCAAACCGTATATATTTTGCTCTTTCTTCGTATCTTCTCGTAATCACTTGGTGTTTTTATATACAGTCTGTGACCTTTCTTTGATATTATGTAGTGCACCGGATGTGGTTACAATGTCCGGAATTGGTGAATGCAGCTTTTTGTTGAAGGTCTTAACAAGTGACTTGAGACTTCAGCTCGTTCTTTCACTGAACAAGATCATGTCTGGTACTATTCATAAATGAGGAAAAGACTGGTGCAGAACAAGATTTTACTGTGACAACGTTTCGCTCTGTGCAGAACTTCATCAAGTGGTTGACTTACTGTACACAAGAGCGGAGAGTTATCCAAATAAATGCTTGCTCCACATCTGTCTTTAAACTGCATTAAGGCTGCTCTATCCCATCCATGACGTGTTTCTCGCATTCAAGAACCTCATTATTTCACTGTTTGTCATTTTAATGTCTGCCAACTCAGATCAACTTATCTTCAAGAATTATGTCACTGCCTTGTGACATTGCTTGATGACTCTCTAGTCTTCTAAATCCTTGTAACCTGATCTTATGCGCTGCTGTTTTTCTTTTGATGTAGATTAGTCTTCCTTCAGTGTTTTCGTGGGTATTGGGTATTGGTTGTTTAGTTGTTTTCTTAGGTTGTTTGTGCTGTATTTCTTCAAGGTAATGTATTTGCACCCGAAGATTATTAATGCTCTTTTCATGAATCGACATATGACTGTGTGTGTGTGTGTGTGTGTGTGTGTGTGCTCACCTAGTTGTGGTTGCAGGGGTCGATTCACAGCTCCTGTGTGTGTGTGTGTGCATGCGTGCGTGCGTGTATGTGCGTGCGTGTACGTGCGTGCTCGTGTGTGTGCGTGTGCGTGCGTGCTCGTGTGTGCGCGCGTGTGTGCGTGTATGTGTGTGTATGCATGTGTAATTACTAAGTTGTAATTGCTTTTGAAGCTGTGCATCGTCTTAGCCTCAATCATTTCGTGTCTCAGTCCGTCCGAATACGTTAGTGTTGCAATACTGTAAAAACGTTTCCTCGCATTTCTGTGACGTGTCTGCGTTTTATAATTTCCTTTACTCTCTCTCTCTCTCTCTCTCTCTCTCTCTCTCTCTCTCTCTCTCTCTCTCTCTCTCTCTCTCTCTCTCTCTCTCTCTCTCTCTCTCTCTTTCCACAGTGAACTCTTTGTTTCTCATTATCTTTCTTCTAATTCTCGGTTATTCCAGGGTCGTTAGATTCTGCTCCTTGACTGTATTCGTCACTCTCATTCCTCGGTACCATCCTAGTCTGATGGAGAATATTTTTAAGTCTATTTTTTTCACTTGCTATACTAGGCGAGAGTCTGACGCTGTAATGTGCATTTGAGAATCAGTAACATCACAAACAGAAGGGGTTCGTAGTAGAACAGATCTTTTAGGGAGCCCAGTTGTTACTTTCACCCATCTCTAGACTTCATCTCTCTGTACGATTACTTCTTGTAGTTCATACACACTTTTATCCTTTGTAATACCTTCTCTGTGTATGGCAGGTTTTGGAAGCATTATGTAAAGACAAACTGTTTCTATATACATCGATTTGCTTGGGATTAGCACGGCCATTTTTGGATAAAACTTGACCAGAGGAATATATTATTTTGTTACTCTGGCTAGTTTTCTAAGATGTGCAAGTCTTCTGTGAGCTATTGTGTCACAGTCCTTGGTACAGTCTTCTGTGCGGTATTTTATCAAAGGCTTTATTCCAGTCTAGAGACATGCAGGCTTTCCAACATTTTTCTTCTCTTTTACTGTAGAGTTCTTATGTAGAATTTTAGGTTCCTGAACTTCTGCTTGTAATGAGTTCCGCTCATTAAAGGTGAATCATTTGTTATTTTCCAGTAGTCTTATTCATTATTCATGTCAGTGACATGCTTATAACTGTCACTCCTTCCTTCAATGTCCAAGTTGATTTATTTACGGTCTCTTTAGCTCTGCTGTCTCCAGCTCTGCTAACATAATCTTTGTTTCTCTTTTTGTATTTACTTAGATGTGGGAAGGATGTTACAACATCTGTAGGACCTCAAATCTACCTCTTGTCCAGAGTAATTTATTGAAGTTGTATACAAAATATTTCCCTTCAAGTTAGTACCGTCAGACCGATTATATCTCCTTCCTTATCAGTTTTATCTCTTAATTCTGGTCTTTTAATTAAAGTCCAACCTATTTGCATATATAAATCGGCACAAGTCTGTTTCTTATTATACTTCAATGCTAATCTCTTATTTTTGGAAGATTATTGTTCCCATTTTTAATTGAAATTCCACTTCGTTAAAGGTTCGGTTCCTGTTATTTCAAAATGCTATTTTCTTCCCAATGTTTCCCCTCTTCTATTTTTGGCTATTTTCTATATTTATCTTGTTCTAAATTTGGTTCAGCTTTGAATTATTTTCTTGCTGCTAATGTTTCTTTATTTCCTGAAATTCTTGGCACTGCTGAACAGTTTTTCCATTTTTTTTCATTAAAAAATTAAATTTTGAAGACCTATTGCATCCCTCTCTTATGTTCCTTTCCATCTAAAGTTCGCAACATTTTCATATCAGTTGTGCTAAAATTTTAGTGTCCTTTGAATATTTATTAAAACAAAAAGCAATTGAAGTGTGGTATGCAGGTATGAGAGGACAGTCATTGCAGATAGTTGTTTCAGATCAGACTTTTGTTATCGATCAAACTTTAGTTACAGATCGAACTTTTGTTGCAGATCAAACTATAGTTAGAAACAAGGTTTCGCTCAGTGTGGAGTTTTAGTATGACTTGATGAAAATCTACATAGAGCTAAACTTTGTTTCTATAGTTTTGTTATAGCCTTTTTTTTTTACCTTGCTTCAAAGCATTATCTTTAGTTCTGCCTCTTATTGTTGTTCAACATCCTTCATATGTTTACTGTCGTCAGTCCTTATTGATCATTTCCAAGGGAATGTTTCAATGCTTTTCATATATTCTTTTTTATAATTCATGTCTGAATTAGTGTCAATAATATTTTCAGTCATTTCATTCATTGAATTCTCCAAGTTCTGACTCTTCAAGGGAGGGGGGGGGGGGAAGCTCCTTGGCGCGGTGAAGAGGCTTTTGGTCTGAGGAACTGGAATTTTCGGTCTTCTTCCTCCTACCGAACCTATTTACCCACTTCCCCCCATCTCTACTCCATCCTTCCCCTCCCTCCTTTTCCTTCCTGTCCTTTCCCCATCCCTCTCATCTCCTTCCTTTCCTACTTCTGGCCTTTAGAGTCTTCCCTCTGAAATTCTACCGCCTTGGTTGGGGAAAGGGTGTCGTTATCCGTTCTATTCCGTTGAGGTCCTTGGTGATGGTGGTGTTTGCCGTGGTATCTGGATCATCTGAGGATGTCTCGATTTCCCTCTGGAGTTCTGGAGGTGGGGAGTGGCTAAGGGCATCCTTTGGGTGACGGTTACTCTGGAGGCTGCCTGTCGGTTCCGGGAGGTGGTGGCCAATGGACGTATGCTTTGGATTTCCAGCTGCCCTCTCTTTTGTCCGCCGAGGCTCGGCGGACGTGAGGTTGCTGTCCTGGATTGCTGGTTTACTGGCATGAAGGGTAGGGTATGGCACGGGGTTCACATTACATCTGCACTGCTGTCTGCAATGAGGGGCCCTCTTGGGCGCAAAGGGGGATATACAATCCCAATCATTCCTCCTGGGAGTTATCCCTCCACATTCCCCCACCCCTTTTTTTCTTTCTGCAAAACCTCTTACAGACCCTGCACACCTTCAGACAATTCTTCGGACCTCTCTTCCAATCCGGTACCTTCTCCAGGTAACATTCCGTTACCCTCCTCTGGTATCGCGGGTTTGACCGACTCTTTAGACACTACTGATATCCAGGCGGCTTTGACTATGATCCCGGCTTCTCCACATACAATGCGTCGACTTTCGGATGACTCTGGACGGCCCTCCTCTAACCTTCCGTCCAAACGACCTCGACCTGTCAGTTTTCTCTCACTCTTGTAAGAAACGTCCAACTAAGCAATTCTTCCTCTTATGCTATAGATTTCAAAGTCTTTCTTTGACAAAATTCTTTACTCTTTAGCCAACCTCTACTACTGGCTATCTTTCGACCACAGCATCAGCAAGGCACTTCTTCGCCATGTTGGGCATAATATTTCCTTCCATGTTCTTAAGAATGGCACACTCCTTGTCACAGAACAAAATGCACAGCAGGCACATAATCTTTAACTTCTTGATGTTGACAACACACCGGTTAGGATTCACAATCACATCTTCCTTAATTCTTGGTGTGGATCTATTTCTCTTCCACATACGATCGTACAATCCAACTTTATCGCATTGTACGGGAGATTCTGGAACAACTCGAGCTCCAGAATCTCCTGATCAATAAAGATGACACTTGATAAATTAGACACATATGCAACACTTGGGTATCTTTACTGAGGAAACGTTTCGCCACACAGTGGCTTCATCCGTCCATACAAAGGAGAATCGTGAAGAACAGGAGGAGTTTAAGATAATCAGTCCCTCAACCTTGAGTCGATGTTGTCAGTCCATCAATCTTGAAAGTCCTCATTCTTTTAAGATTGATGGACTGACAACATCGACTCAAAGGGTTTAGGATATTCCCCCAAAAACCCCCTGTTCTTCCGATTCTC